>CM032625.1:18839507-19149867 GCA_019097785.1 Fraxinus excelsior | reverse complement strand
TCATCGAGTTAAAACAAAATTCTTATTTCGTACAAGCGATATTCTGCTTGACATTTCTAGATAATGTGATGCATCGATCAGTTGAATTTGATAATGACAAAAATATTTGCTCGACATTTTCAGTATTACATTAAGTAGCTCGGAATCGACTATCATTTAAAGAGATTTTTTGACCAGTTCGAAGTTGTCTTCTAAATATTAACCTTATCAAAGGTTGTGTACATGTGATAAATGGTGTAACAGCTGGTTTTGGAACGCTAATACAACTGGGATTGACAAAGATTTGTCTTTTAAGCAGAAAAGTGTACAACTTGTGCAATTTCATTTAATACATATCCATATTTTAAGGTGGCATCTCAAGTGCCTGTCCAGTGGAACATAAATTTGACGACATAATTAATAAGATTTTAATTTATTTTTCTTCATTACAATACTATTTCTCTATGCAAAAAGTGTCGGTGTTAAGATGTTTTTGTTATTATATTTTACCAATTCTTCAAGAACAAGGGTCAAAACTCAGACTGTCTGTATTGTGGTTGTGCTGTTCTAAAAATTTATGAGTAGACAATGATGGATTTACTGTAATAAAATACATATTGTATTATATTATATTTAAATCATTTAAATTGACTAGAATAATATTATAATAGGCAAAAAAATATTTAATAATTTTGTAAACCCTAATTAGATTTATAGTCTATCTATCAACTTGTCTCATGTGGAATCACATAGTAACTAGTTGTATTGCAGTAGCAAGATTGACTTTTTTTCATGTAATTTAGTTGTATTGGTAACAATGTGACGTTGTGACTAGTCAAGAAAACTGAATTGTGTGAAACAGCTAAAAAAATAAAATAAATAAAAAACCTTCATTAATTCTTAGCATCTGACAAAACCTCGATTGAATCCATGGCCCCAACCACTTGAAAGATTTCTGCGACTAGAAATTAAATGTGTATTGCATGGAGAAAAGTCTCAAATTTCGTCATGTTCAGATGACAATAAATCAAACGAAATGACGAAACAATAATCTAAATGAGAAACTAAATATATGACGAAGAAAAAAGACTATTTATGTCAAATCCAAATTTATTTGATATGAAAACTTAATGAATATCGAATTGAAAATAAGATTGATTTATGAGTTGCAGAAAAAAATGTGTATAAAAATAAAATTGACCAATTTACTTATAAGTAGTCGTTGATTCAAGAATTTATTTGAGGTAGGGCAAATCCATCTGAATTAGGGTAGACGCTTGATAGCCGCTCGAGCTACATCCAATATATGGAAAAAAAAAAAATGGCGGAACCCATACGGGTGGCCGCCTTGGCTCACCGGTTCTGGCTCCACACTGCTTTACCAAACGTAGACTGAAATTGTGTTCACAACATAACATCCTTCTTGAGCAAGCTGCATAATTAACTCTTTTTAATGTTGATAATTTCTTAAAGTTAAAAAGTAAAATACACTATTGTAATATAGTTACGCGAAGAAAAATTTGAGCCATATTAAAATTTTCATTTTCATTATTCTACTCATTTTCAATCACACATTTTTCAATAAATAATATTTTCAATCACATTAATAATTTTTTTCTTTCTTTTTCAACCACTCATTCTTTATCAATCTACTATTCGAGAATATATTCTTCCAAAATAATGTGGTTCAAATACCCTAAGAGTCATTTAAAACTGCAAAATAAACTCTAGGGAATGTTTTTGAAGCTCAATTTTAGTAAATTCAGAAATTTGAAGGAAATCTTGGGGAAATGTTTATGAAACTTTTGACCAAAATATTATATACAAAAAAATAAATAAAAATAAAAAATGGTAAGGAATTGCACATAATTTCACCTAATTCCCAAAAATATATCCTCACGATTGTTATACATGATAGATCAGTAATATAATAAACAAAATTTTATTCTCTTCTTTATTTTTAATGATATCTAGTACAATCTATTGTTCCATAACAACAATGCCCTACCTAATTCAAATGGAGGAAGAGCAGAAAGGACATATAGAGGGCTGTCCGCTGTTGTAAGTCATTAATAAGTATTTGGATTTTTGTAATTGAATAAGAAATCTACCCGTCCATGTACAAAAAACATATATATGTTACGAATTTCATCGTACAAAGTCTTAATTTTTAGGGTATGATTACTCATGTCGGAAAGACAATAAATAAGCCCCCGATTGGTCCCTCATTAAATTTATAATTTATTTCCCTCTCTCCCTTCTTATCAACCACACATTCTACAATAATATAATATGTTTCTCCTCTTTTCAACCATACATTCTCCAATAAAATAATATTAAATGTAAACTAGAAATTTTTCTTCTTTTTTTAATCACACATTTTTCATAAAATACGATTCCAACAATTATGATATCAAATAATGGGGCCAAACGAGGAATTGCCCATATTTATGCACTCGTACGAATAAAATGGACTGTTAATATGTTCTATGTTATTAGACCTACTACTATGCGGTTTATTAATTACAAGGGAACTGAATAAATTGAATAATTAATTTGTTTTAGAGTTTTGAAATTGAGCCCTTCTATTTTCGTTTTTCTTCCCAAAATTTACTTATAACGTTAAACTAACTTTTGAGTGACCTTGAGGGAGCTACATCCTCATTTACAACGTAATATAGGTTTTCTATCTCACTTAACATGTTTGTCCTAAGAATTCAAAGGAGTAATACGAGTGATGTCAATCAAGTTATGCCGGACTGATTGCATATATAACTTGATAAGCTTGATCATGATCCCTGGGTTAACACGGAATCATACATTTTGTGGTGGCCTAAAATTGTTGACATCTTTTTTTTTTTTTTTTTAGTACATTAGGACGACCATATAAAGACAGGTCGATCGTAGACCTACATCGATTCAAAGTGAAAGATTTTCTACATCTCAATCAAATTCCTTTTAATGCCACTAAATATTAGGGGTCTGATTGCTAATAAAGGGAGTATAGTGCAATGAGAAACATGACATATTTAAGTTACTTCACCTTAAAGATCTAAATTAAGTTCAAAATTGGAAAATTAATTAAGAGGAAATTGTGGGAAATTTCCAATTTTGACACCCTTTCTGAAAAATGGCCAAAAATTGAAAGGTTTGCACCCCTCGCCATTTCTAAAAAAGTGACTCTCATTGGAAAACTCGAGGAAAAAAAAAAATTCTCGTGATTTCTATGAATAAAAAATTTCTCAATTTTCAACTAGATCCTACAACTTGTTCTTCTTTCTCTCGATCAATTTTAAATTCATTTGTTTCACTCATTCAACTCGACCCCAAACCAACCATCCTTTTAACCATTCTTCACCCATGAAAATTGTCATCATGTCTCCTCCGTCATCTCTTTTTAATGATGAAAAAGGCCTAAATCGACCGGCCATTTTCATTTTCATTTTCTTCTTCTGCTGAATTTTCAATTCGACCATCAAAATAGATCTCTCGTTCTAGGGGCAACATTAAGAATTTGTGAAGTAGAAGAAGAGGAAGATGAAGAACAGTTGAAATGACATAGAAAAATGTAGAAATCTTGTTGTATATTTTTTTAATTTATTATATGGATTCCAATATGTTAATTGATTATTGGACAAATATTGGGCACTATTTAATCTTTAATTGTGGAGGAGTAGATGTTAGTTATCATAATTTTTCTTCTTTATTTTTTTTGGTGATTACGAATGTGACAATGTCCATGTTTTCATACAATTTCGAACTTTTGGGACAACAAATGGTGTTAACTCGAGATTAAGATTGGTGGTTTAATATATTGGTTGACTTTGGATCTGAAACATAGGATTCTTAAGGAGCATAAGGAATTTCGAAATGGAGTTATTTTTGGTCGTCTTTAATCTGAGACAACATCATTTAACCAAAGTTTGAGTTGTTCCTTAAAAAAGCAACAGTCGTACACCTGAATTTGGAGGGTAAAAGGTAAAAAAATTTCCATCTCTGTTCGGTTAATTTTTACGTCTACTTCAACTAGAAATATCTTACGTCTACTTTATTTCGAATGCAGTTTCTTTTTTTTTCCTCCCTAATTAATTTTAAGCAATAAACAGTGAAAAAGCTAAAAGCAAATTCCTCTCAGATGGCCTTTTTTTTTTTTTTAATTCTAATTCCTGAAGAAGCAGCAAGCAGCTTTCAGTTTCAACACTTTCCCCAGAATCAATTAATTCTTGCTTCTTTTGATGTTCACAAAGCAAAAACTAAAAATAAGCTAAAAATTAGGAACATATTTTCGACACTGATATCATGAGAACTAAATAGAGCTTTTCCCAAAGAATGTATGGCCACGTGAAATTCGAATAATTGAGAGGAACATAAATAAGTGATTTTTCTACGAGTTTCTTTTTTGAGTAATATTTGGTTGTGCTTGACTATTTTTTCATGTGACATGATGTAAGCTCATTGATATTATGAAAAGTAATGTCATCGACTAAAGTCGTTCAACAAATATAACTGTCAAAAAAATATCAATATCAATGTCGAGATAAAAAAAATAAATTAAAAAAATCATTGCATGCTACCAAGGACAATATATAGAAAGTTAAATGCAAATAGAAGAAAGAAGATTCAATTTTACTTGATTTAATAAAATTGTAACACTTACAACAAAGAAGAATCAATTCGCTTACCAAAACATTCAATTACGCTCTTATGTCTCTCTCAACTTCGTTTTACCTAAATTCAAGTGACAAATTCCTCTCTCTCTCTCTCCTTCTTCTTCACAATTTTTTTTTTTTTTTTCATAGCGACGTACGGTCTACAATTGTGACTAACATAATTTTATTATAACTTGGTTCCTCGTAAATACATGTTAGTTGTTAGTGTACAATGATCAGATATCATTGATCTCTTAATGTTATCTTTGTATTTCGTTAGAGTATGTTAAACTTGTGTTAGTTTGTGATATATAATGTCAAATAACTCGTGGTATAGGGGATAATATATATCTATATTTCTTCTAAATTTATACTTCCTTTCATGGAGCTAAGCTTCTTATGAGCAATAATGTCAATCATGAGTATTGAACGTGAGTAATGATGTGAATAATTGAAAATCAAGATCATAAAGTCACTTTTGAGTTAATTCTGATGTTAAAAATCAGACCGTTAGTACTTGAAATCACTTTGTTTAAAACACTTCATCTGCAAATGTAAACGGGTCTTTTATTAAATGGGCACTTCAACACAATGGGGGCCACTTCTTAGTGCTTCAAATCGCTATTTCACTAGGCTAATTGAGAATTGAATCGAATTTCGATTATTATTTTTATATTTTTTTTATTAGCACATGGAAAAAAAAGTATGCCTCTAAATTAAAATATAAGTGCTTTAAGAAGCATAATTTGATTTTCTAAATTGGGTAACAATCTAATGCTAATGCAAAAAGTGCTTAATTCATTTACTTATAAGTGAGTTCTGAATTAAAATTTGGGAAAATGCATGTGTACAGAAAAAAATTCACAGAATTCCACCAGATGTGTCACATGGATGTGGGTCCCATTGTCAATAAAAATATTCCAAAAAATGTGGGTCCCACTTGTATTGTGCGTGGTCTGTAAATTTGACAGATATATATATTTTTTTTTTCTGTACACCAAGAATGGTCCTTAAAATCTTAGGGGATGTTTGATGCACTTATGATGTGATGTGATGTGATGGAAAAGAAGAGGTTAAAAAATAAGGAAATTTATTATTTTATTGAAAAATGTGTGATTGTAAATGAATATTGAAATAATGAATTTTGAGAAGAATGTGAATCAAATAGGGACTTAAGATTGTTGACGAGTATGGTCCACTCAACTTACCGAAAAATAGATTGTGGATAACAACTAAACCAGAGAATGTACAGTAACACAAAGTTAGAAATTGTTGCAAGTGTAACAGTTCGTAAATCCAACTGGAAGCTTAGATAAGGTGTTGTATAGTGTCAAACCTATCCTCTAACCCCTAATAGAATTACAGATTTTGCCCCCCATGGTCACGGGCTCACGGGCATTTGTCCTCTTAGACAAAATGTACAAATTCTTAAACCCTGTTTGGTTTCGATTAAAAATATCAATAAAATTTCAAGTCAAAATTAATAATTAATTTTAACCATACATTTTATGTGATCCAAAACTTTTCAATCACATATTTCATCAAATTTTATCAAAATCTACTAAAAATCTGATTTTAATATCTACCAAACAGGGACTAAGTTTATCCTAACTCAACTAATAATGCAAAATGGTGAAAGTGAGTAGACAACATTGTTAGTTTATCCTAACTTCACTAAACTTTCGCGAGTTTCGATTATTTAATTGTCCTAGACATCACTTTACCTGTTAGATGGGTTGTTTCGGTCTAAATATTTTGTTCATGTCAAATCTATCATCGAACGTCTTATAAAATCACTTCTTCTTTTTTCCCGCATAGTGATACAATATGTTGTCAATCCACCATTTTTGAAATGCTAAATAGAAAGAAATTAGAGTAAATAATATATAGTGACAAGATTGAAGTTGATTGGTGACATTACTCCCCTATCTCCTTAATTCCAAAATTCAATTACTCGATTATCGTGAAAGACCGTATATTCTCCTCTATTCGAATAATAGATATTCAAAATTTCTTAAATACTGGGACTGTAAAATAGGATTGTACGTAAAATTAAATTCAACTTTCCCGTGGAAGCACATCCATTCTCTTTTGTTCGACGTCGGGAGAAACTTCTTCATTGTCTTTTTGCTAACATTGTAACTATAGCAACGAAAAAAGACACACTATTATTGCTTACTTCAAGTTGTCGAAACCCAACCATTACGGAGAGAATGTAAAATAGTTGAAATAGTGGTGAATTGTCAAATATATCCTTCAAAACCTAATAAAATTTCAGAATTTCCCCCGTGGTCACGGGCTTTTGTCCTTTGGGGGCAGAATGTACAATTTCTCATTCAATATTGTTGTAATGAAGTGAGTGAGTGGATCACATAAAGTTTTGAGAAAACCTTCGCAGTATAAAAACAAAACCCATTACAGATGCCTAAAACGCGTTCGAATCCAGTTGAAGGAAGACGTATGACCAATAACTGGTTTACACGTGTTAATTATGCGCGTCTTCTTTGAATTCTTGTCACCATATCTAACCGCGAAACCTTCACTCTTCCAAACTTTAGGGCCCCTTTCTTGATGTTTGTGTAATGCAATTAATTTATTAGGATTTTCTAAGTAAATAATTTGATCAAGAAAAAGTTTTCTTTTAGGGATGTATGTTAAGATTTTTGATAAAAACTTTAGTAGATTTTAAATGTATGATTAAAAAATTGACAAAAATAGTGGATCCCTTCAAATATGTGGTTTACGTTGATATTTGATCGGTTAAAAATTGATAAAACTTTAATTTCTTTTCCTCAAACAAGCCCTTGTGTTAAAATGTGTGAGTATGCTATTGTAGAGTCTCTTTGGCCTTCAATGAGGAAAGAATAGACAAGTCAATACACTTTGATGTTGTGAAAAATCAAGATTGGAAAATTGAATTCACAAAGAATTTGGTTCAATTTTAAATTTTTCCCATTATGTAAGTATGATGTGATCACTTAAGGTCAGAAGTCCAACTTAGCGAGGATCGTGTTTGGTGTCTTGGTGCCGATATGGAGTGTATGGTCTATTCAACATCATCCATGTTGTTATGGCCTAACATGGTTTTGATTGTAACTTAGTTTTAACACTTTTTTATCATGTGTAACACTCGCAATTTTAATTGAACTTTCTAAATTACATTTTCTACAAACCGTATAAAATACAAGAGTTAGCAACGTTTTACCATTAATTACTACTCAATTGCTAATCGTGTTATTTGGAGGTTTGAATCCTTCCGTCCTTAGCCATTACTCTCTGGAGCTTCAACTTTAGACAAAACTTAGCATAACATATATATTTCATGTTGTTAATGCACTTGAGACAGTCCATGTTTGGTACACATTAAAATTTTCATTTTCATTCTTCTACTCATTTTCAACCATACATTTTTTAATAAAATAATATTTTTTATCACATCAATAACTTTTTCTTCTTTTTCAACCACACATTTTCTTTTAATCTACTATTCCAGAATACATTCTTTTAAAATAATGTGGCCCAAACACACCCAAGGTAATAATAAAAAAAAAAGTCAAGTTATTAATGAGATCGTGCTTCTATAGTATAATTAGACAAAAGACCAGATTGCGAGTAAAAAAAATCATTCTTACAAATTTATATTACCAAATCAAACATAAAAAAAAAAAGAGTTCTTATAAAAGCAATTCTGCAACAATTTTCACACAAGGGCCAAAACCCTATTTAAAATGACACCCCCACCCCACTATTGTTTCTCTCTCGACCCACACTCACTGAAACTCACAGTATAAAAATGGTGCCTCCAACCATACAAACCCACCAACATTCTCACTCTTCTCTTCTTTCTCTCACTAAAGAAATGCACTCCATATTCTTCTTCCCTCTGTTCCTACTTTTCACTGTAAGAAATTGATCTTGTTCTTGATTGCTTTGTTTTCATCTTTCTTGTGTATTGTGATTTTGTTTGGTTTAATTTAAATGAGTGAATGCAGGTGGGCGTGGCGGCCGGCGGCGAGAGTTCCGGTGCAGGAGAAAACCCATTCACGCCGAAGGGTTATGTGACGCGTTACTGGAAGAAACAGATCTCTAGTGACTCGCCAAAGCCATTGTTTTTACTCAATAAAGCTTCACCATTGGACTCGGTGCAATTTGCGGCTTTCTCTAAACTTGCTGATCAGAACTCACTTTCAACTCACCTTCCCGAGTTCTGCACAAAGGCTAATCTCCTCTGCTTCCCCGATTTAACGCCGAGTCTTGAGAAGCACGACGGGAATGTAAACTTTGCCGCCTACAATGAAAGGAACTTCACGAACTACGGCACGGGTCGACCCGGCGGGGTTGACTCGTTTAAGAACTACTCCGACGGGCAAAATATTCCAGTAGATACGTTCCGGCGGTATAGCCGTGACTCTGCCGGACATAAAGACAAATTCACTAGTTATGCAAGCAATGCTAATGTGGCGGACGGCAGCTTCAATACTTACGGCACCGCCGCTACTGGCGGCGTCGGCGACTTCAGCAACTACAACAACGAAGTCAATGTGCCTAATCTCCGTTTCGCTTCTTATTCTGACAACGGCAATGGCCGGGAACAATCTTTCACATCTTATAGCGGTGAGGCCAATTCCGGCGATCAAAAATTCAACAGCTACGGCAAAAACGCCAATGGCGCCGTTAATGTCTTCACCAGCTACAGCAAAGACTCCAACGTGATGGGCTCGACTTTCAACAATTATGGTGAAACCGGCAATGGTGCAAATGAAAGTTTCACTTCGTACGGGAATAACGGAAATGTACCAGAAAACACATTCAAGAATTACGGCACCGGCGGCAATGTTCCGGTGGAGACTTTTAAGAGTTACAGAGACCAATCCAACGTCGGAGATGACAATTTTCAAAGCTACGGCAAGGGTTCCAATGCTGCAACGGTGGATTTTGAGAATTATGGGCAGTCATTCAATGAAGGTACTGATAAATTCAGTAGTTATGGAAAAGATGCTACTGGTGAGACAGTTGGGTTCAAAATTTATGGAGTGAACAATACTTTCAAGGAGTATACGAAAAAGGGCGTCACATTTGCTCGTTATAATGAAACTACGGCGGCGGCGGATCCGACAACCGCCACTTTGGCTGCAGAGAGTGGCAAAAAAGTAAATAAATGGGTTGAGCCTGGCAAATTCTTTAGGGAAGAGATGTTGAAAGGTGGGAATGTGATGCCTATGCCTGACATCCGGGATAAAATGCCTGAAAGGTCGTTTTTGCCCCGGGTGATAGTGTCAAAATTACCCTTTTCGACCTCCAAGCTCGGAGAATTGAAGAAGATTTTCCATGCAGGCGATGATGATTCTAGCATGGCTAAAATGTTAGCGGATTCATTGAGTGAGTGCGAGAGAGCCCCGAGCCAAGGTGAGACAAAGCGGTGCGTGGCCTCGATTGAGGACATGATCGACTTTGCGACTTCGGTGCTGGGGCGGAAAGTGGTGGTCCGAACAACAGAAACCATTCGAGGGTATAATAGTAATATAATGATCGGGAAAGTCAAAGGGATCAACGGTGGAAAAGTCACGAGATCAGTGTCTTGCCATCAGAGTCTATACCCATACTTGCTCTATTACTGCCATTCAGTTCCCAAAGTCCGGGTCTACGAAGCGGATATTTTGGATCCGAATTCAAAGTCCAAGATTAACCATGGTGTTGCCATCTGTCATTTGGATACGTCTTCTTGGAGCCCAGATCATGGAGCCTTCATTGCATTGGGTTCGGTTCCGGGTAAGATTGAAGTGTGCCACTGGATCTTTGAGAATGATATGACTTGGACAATTGGTGATTGAATTCGAAGCCCCCGCCCCGTTTTGTAATACGGATTTGAACCAGTTGTGTTACATAAAGATGAACCACTGGTTTGAACCTTATAATTAACCTCATTTATATTATTATTATTACCCCACCTAAGTTTGCTATTCACGTTCAAATTTGAATAGTAATTTGTTATGTTACGTGTTTATGTTAATAATTAATTATTATGAGTTCCATTATATAAATATAACAAATCTCATCCTCCTTTCGAATGAGAAAGAAATGAATAGTGAAAAAGGTGAAAGGGAAAAACAGTTGAGAAATGAAAAGAGGACATGTGAATGCACACAAACGAGATATAGTCACATGTAACTAAAATTTATTCGGCAACAATTAGGTGGTCCTCCGTTTTGTCCTCCTTTAATGTATGGAGATAAATCCATTTTCCAGCTGTTCTCGCCCCCACTGCCTTGTTTTCTTTTTATTAACAATCAAATTCTTCTTAATTTTAAGAAAATTATGAACTATAGTTGAGAAGCTATTTGGGATGTGGACGACGTCCAAACCTTAATGAACGAACAAGTTGTACTTTCGAGCATGACCAAATCAAGTTAAAAGTCTCTGCTAGTGTAGACGAATTACGCGCAAGGGTATTGTTGTATGCGACCTGATGTGGGAGTAAAGCACCTCCATATGCGTGGTTGAGGTGTACCCTTGCTATTTTTACGTGACTTTTGCTTTTACTTTTTATAGAAGAGGTTTTAAACAAAGTTATCTTAATTTTTATTAGGAAATTAATTTTTAAAAGAGCTTCCTATTCCAAAAATACTTTTTGAGGAAATCATATTGGATCAACTTTTTCAAAAATGTTTTCTAACTAGAAGAAATATTTTCATAAAATTAGTCGAACGAGTCCAAAAGCTGCTTTGTACATTTTATTCCTCAGAAAGTAAAATGTTACGAAGTGACATTTATGAAATCCATCGGTTGGAGACTAGTCTGTTATAAACTTGAAAATTTGGGAGGCCACAAAACATTTAGGTTGTAAACCATAGTAATAATAAAATAGAAATAAATTTTAAAAGCAAAAACTTGTGATGTCTATAGAGGATTAGGTTAGAACTTATAGAAATGCATAATACGCATAATTTGATTATTATTGAAGTCTTAATCAACAGATTCACATTTCAATTGAAAATTTCAAAAATTAATTCTTTTTTTTTTTTTAGGTATACAAACTTGTGATATTGCTGATGCATACGTCAAACAATGTCACTGTCATTTGTTTAGAAATTCAATTCAAATAATTAATGTATATTTGATAGGTTAGATTGTACAATATCAAATAGAATTAAGTAAAATTAACTTGTACATAAGTTTTTTTGTTGTCATGTTCGGTCGAATATATCATGTATGTTGTTATACCCATAAAATATTTCTTATTGGGCTTGGACCTCGGCCCATTACCCATTCGACCATTTGTTTCTTTATAGGGCAAATTAGGCCCAGTACAGCCTAGATACTTTAAAATTGATTAATGCACTTAAAACATTTTAGCTTTTTCTACATGCGTATTAATTACGGTGTAATAAAGAAGATATTCAAAACCCCTCTTTAAATCTCTCCTTCCACTATCCCAATTCCTCATTTCTCAATGCCTTCCTCTTCCTCAAACTCCCCATTATCGTCTCTCTCCATTCTCTCCCACTTGGATCTGTCGAAGATTACCATGCTAGCACGGATCAACTAGGCTTTCCAGGAAACCACCTCCATGAATTGAAGTCTTTCTAACAATAGGTCTGATAGTTGCTCCTGTCTTCGTTTTCTGCATCTTTGTTGTAAGAAAATTGATATATGATTTGAGGATGATTTTTCTGGCAATTGGGGAATCATAACTATGATTTTAGTAGCTGTTTCGTGCTAGATGTAAGTCTTGCAATTTTCATTTTAATCTCTCTGTCAACTTATTCTCCTCATATTTCGAGCCCCAATGTCGATTCCTAGATCAGCCATTGTTGGCTAAAATCATATGGTTGGTTATCATAACCGATGACTTGTTCCAACATCTGAAGCAGCTCTTACATAATTTTTTTTTTTTGGGAAGTTGAGTTTTGAAATTTTATAGACAGAAAAATATGTATTTTCCAGGGAAATACTAAATCGTAGTATCCTAAGGACTTGTTTTGAAGATGCAGAAAGAGAAGCTGAGGGATTAACCAAATACTCTTGTTAAAAAGTTCAGCCATTGCAATGGTGAAGACTTAAGAATGAGTTCGATAGAAAGTGATGTTGGACAAAACAAGAAGCAGATAACAATTAAGCAGAAATGAAGAAGGTGAGAAAAAGGAGAAATCGGGCAGAAATTTTGATGTAGAAAGTGACAAAGAAGATAGTTTGTTCACTATGAATTAAAAGAGCAAGTGAAGACACTTCAAGAGGACACCAAACAAATAACAGGGGTGAGCATTCAATCCGTTTTCATCACAAAACTGTGGTGGTCCAAAAATGTTGATGTACAAAATTAGTATTTATGTTTGTAGATTAATCTTAAACATTTTGTAAGATAACAAGTAAAATCATAAAGAGGAGAACCGTAGATACATACATTGGAGACGGTGTAGAAACATTCGGGAATACAAGTTGGTGTTCTTGATTTTTTTTGTAGTTTTTTTTTTTTTTTTTTATTGTTTTGTCACTTTTATTTTAGTGTTCAAATATGTCCACCATGTGTTTGATGAAATGTCCAAATGGTGTAAACTTTTTTATTGATGACAAATTTTGACAAGTTTTTTTGCATTCTATCTTCTCAAAGCTAAATATGGTAAAATTGTGGTATTTCTTACTTTTTTGAGTTTGTGTCGCTTTTTAGTATGTGTGTCACATTTTTTGAGTTTTGTCACATTTTTTTTTTAGTTTGTGTCAATTTTTTGAGTTTGTATTTCTTTTTGAGTGCGTTACTTCCTAAAAACCTTTCATATGATTTTTCTCAACATTCCTATTTTTAAAAGTATTTTTGTAAATACCCCTTTCATAAACGTAAACTATGAAAGTGCTATGTAATTTCACGTGGTTATGTAGTGCGATGTAATTTCCCGTGGTTTCTATTTCTTCAGTTGGTTCTCTCGTATTTGTGACTTCTTTTTTCTTTGGCAAATCTGTAACCATTACCTCTCTCTTTCTGGCTATCCGTAGCTACACTAGCACAGTGGTGTTTGGGAATTACAGAGTCGAATTGCAGTTGGCATAGTTAAGGAGCTGCACTGCTGCAATATCTTCATTTCACTTGTGACACTAAACTTTTAAAAGATACATTGTGTCATTTTCTTTTAAAAAAGTGACAATTTTATCAATTTTTTTGTGTGTTTGTAACTTTTTTGAGTGTTTGTCACTTTTTTCTGCCACTTTTCTAATTTTTTTTCACTTTTAATTGTTTGTTACTTTTAAAAAATTTCTATCACTTTTTTGAATAACATAGATTTTGATTAGTATTTTGTCTTTTTTTTTTGAATTTTGTCACTTTTTGAGTTTGTGTTATTTTTTTTTTATAAAAAGTGACAATTTTTATATAAAAAGTGACATTGTGTCACCTTTTCATTTTACACACAATATTATTTACTTCCTAAAAACATTTCATATAATTTTTCAAAACACTTCTAATTTTAAAGGTATTTTTGTAAGTATCCATTTAATAAATGAAATATTTGGGTCCAAATATAATTATGGAACTGTTCTGGTATGTGCGTGTCACTTTTTTTTAGTTTTGTCACTTTTTTTTGAATTTGTATCACTTTTTTGAGTTGTATTACTTTTTGAGTGTCACTTTTTTTTAAAGTTTTGTCACTCTTTTTTGAGTTTATGTTATTCAATGATGCTTTCAAATATGTCCATCATGTGTTTGATAAAATGTCCAAATGGTGAAAGCTTTTTTATTGACAAAATTTGACAAGTTTTTTTGTCTTCTATCTTCCTAAAGTTAAATGTGGTAAAATTGTGTTATTTGTCACTTTTTTTTTATGTTTGTGTCACTTTTTATTTTATTTTATTTTATTTTGTATCACTTTTTAGTATGTGTGTGTCACTTTTTTGAGTTTGTGTCACTTTTAGTATGTGTGTCACTTTTTTTTGAGTTTGTCACTTTTTTGAATTTTGCATCACTTTTTGAGTGTCACTTTTTTGAGTTTTATCACTTTTTTTAAAAAGGTAAAAAAGTGACAATTTTTATAAAAAAGTGACATTGTGTCACTTTTTTTATTTTACACAGTATTTTTTACTTCCTAAAAATGTTTCACATGATTTTTCAAAACATTCATAATTTTAAGGGTATTTTTGTAAGTACCCCAAATAAAAATTGAGGAAATTAGGCTAAATACGGCCCAAAATCAAGAGAATTGATTAATACCCTTAATTACTAATTTATTCATTAATATTTTTAATTAATCGTAATTTCTACGTGAAAATAGAGGATTCACATTCTGTATTAAATAGAACAAAGAGATATGAGATGAGAAATAGCTTCAGCCAGTGGCAGAAAATTATACAAAGAAAGAAAAGCGCAACCAGAAGAAAGAGCACAATTATTAGGAATCAATTTTCTGAAAATCTAATCTACAAAATATATGTGTACGTAAAATGCATGTATATATTTCGAGGACCAAGAAGTAGTTACTGATTTCTTCTTCTTCTTCACCATTTTTCTTTATTCAAGAGCTCAAAAAACCTTTAATGTATTGTGTTATTGTATTGTGTCAAGGATTTTAAAATGAAAATGCATTAGTTCCCCAATTTTATTTAGATTTCGTGGTTAGGTTTATTTTAAAACTTATAGTGTAAATGGATTGTGTCATTACATATGAAAAAATATATTTGAATCGGTTAAATCATTGATGCATGTAAGATGTTTGACAAAATGATAATATGAATTTTGTCACTTTTCTATGAAAAAGTGACATTCTGTCACTTTTGTCAAAAAAAAAAGTCACACTATATACTTGAAGCAATTAACTCGATGCATATGTGTGCATTTTTTAAAATTTGAACATACCAATTCAAGTCCTATTTTATGGTAATACATATGAAAAAGAAAATTTTGAATCAATTAAATATTGATGTATGAAAATGTCCTTAATAAAATAAGAATGTGAATTCTGTCACTTTTCTATAAAAAAGCGACAGAAAAAAGTGACATTCTGTCACTTTCGTAAAAAAAAAAAAAAAGTCACACTATATAATTGGAGCAATTAACTAGATACATATGTGTGTATTTTTGAAAATTTAAACATATCAATTCAAACTCTGTTTTATGGTAATACATATGAAAAAGAAAACTTTGAATCAATTAGATATTGATGTATGCAAAGTGTTTAATGTGAATTCTGTCACATTATATGAAAAAGTGTTTGTCACTTTTTTCTATCACATTTTTTTTTTATTGTTTGTTACTTTTTTTAAAAAATTTATGTCACTTTTTTTTATAAAAGTGAGATTGTGTCATTTACTTAATTTTATGTAGTAGCATCTAGGGATGTCAAAGTTGCTCGTCAATTTTAAAATTGTCACTTTTTTTTTTTAGTATTTTGTCACTTTTTAAATTTTTGTCACTTTTTAAGAAGATAAAAAAAATGAAATAATAAGTAATATTTTCCTAACATAATCAGCACGTGGATTAGCCTGAACGTACTGATTATTTTAAGAACATGATTATTGGTGTTGCACAAATGGATTATATTATTTTGGTATTTGTCACTTTTTTTTTTTTTTTTTAGTTTGTGTCACACTATCACTTAGTTTTATGCATTATCATTTAGGGATGTCAAAATTGTTCGTCAATTATAATGACATTGTTTTACTTTTTTAAATTTTGTCACTTTTTATAGTTTTTTGTCACTTTTTAAGCAGATAAAAAAATCACAAATGGATGGTACTATTTTAATATTTGTCACTTTTTTTGAGTTTGTATCACTTTTTGAGAGTGTGTCACTTTTTTTTTTTAGTTTTTTCACTTTTTTGAGTTTGCATCACTTTTTGAGAGTGTGTCACTTCTTTTTTAGTTTTGTCACTTTAAAAAAAAAAAAAGTAAAAAAGTGACATTGTGTCACTTTTTTATTTTACACAGTATTTTTTACTTCCTAAAAATATTTCATATGATTTTAAGGGTATTTTTCAAAACATCTCTAATTTTAAGGGTATTTTTGTAAGTACCCCTTCTTTATATATATGCGTGATCCATTTCAATTAAAATATGTTCTCTAACCCTATCATCTTCCCCTCTTGTACTAATATTTCCTTCATCCGACAATTGACTTAGTCGTCAGAGTGCAAATAGTTGCCGAACATTTTTATCGATCGGTGGCCTTTGCACGTGATGAGGATTCTGTTGACACATTTTTTGGGGTTAACATATGTCTTAAGCCCTAATAATCTCGTTAAATCTATAGATCGTCTCTTGAAATCGGCAAGACTAATTTAACAAACTAAAGAGCCACTTTAGAAAAATTCCTCCCACTCGACGTTTTCATTAAAATTATATCTCGAGCTTAAACTACGAGTGTAACTGAAAGTAATGCACTAAATTAATAGAGTTAACCAAGTTTCATCATTAATGAAAACTAATTTATATTTTTTGATGACTCATAAATCGGTGCTTAAATAAGGGCATATTAATTATTATATATGGTTTGAGTGCAAGTTGAAAGTTATTATAAACAATGCTGTATTGATATTATTAAGCTTTGTACTTGCAATTTGAAAATATTCAACTTAAAAAAAGAGAGTATATTTTACATAGGATACCTAATAAACTATACATGATCTTATTTTATAGGATATGCTTAAAAATTGATTATACTAATTCCTTGATTAATATACATAAACAAACAAAAATGACTCCCAATCCATATTTTTTTTTAAAGGTTCTTTCATCTAAACCAAACGGTCAAGTTGATCGATCAGGTGTACTCGATCATACCATAATAAACAGTTCAAATTTAGAGTAGTTCTAGAACTAACTTTCTATTTTTGCCAATGCGACTATCTTTTTAGGTCAAATGGTAAAATAAACTAAGGGTATGTCTAAAATTACAATATTTCATCAAAAATAGAAAAAAGAAACTGAAAAGTGACCATTTTTTATTTATCTCTATAACTTGATCTTATTTAGGAAAAAAATAATAATAATTCATCTAGCATAAATGAAGTAATGTATGGTTTTCCTATTTTATATTATCCAGTTGAAACAACTGGCAGGCACTTAATCACTCCTTAATTTTGTTGTTTAGCTGGAATCATGTAGATTCCATTTTGGTATACTTCAGTGTTTTTATGCATCCCAAAGGATCAATTTTCATTTCCACTTATATGCATCCCAAAGAATCAATTTTCATTTCCACTTATAATCAAATAATTATCCATCAATATGACATGATGCTGATTATAATTCAACTAAGGATAATAATGTGTGACACGTTTCATTCAATTACATCTAATATTGAAATGATGATGATAAATAACATTAGTCATAGCTCACTCATAAAAATAAACATAATGGATAAAATTTACTCACATGGTCGTGTGTGATTTTTTTTTTTAATGGAAGGAGGACGGTACTTCCGAGACTTTATTAATATGTTCTCACTTGTGGCAGATGAATACCAGGGTTACAACTGAAATGAAGCAAAACAATAAATGGAGAAATATTACTTCCCTTACATAAAATTAAAGTAAAACAGTAAAAAAAAGAAGTACTACTTCCCTTACAGTAAAAGTAAAGTAAAGTAAACAATAAAAAATGAAGTACTACTTCACTTACAAGAAGTGCAAATGTGAACAAAAATAAAAGTAAATGTGAGATACAAAAAATAAAATTCTAATGCTGGGCAAACCATATCTGTCAATTTGAACGAGCGCCCTAATATGTCGTGGTAAGGTGGTTGGTCCATATTCCTAGTATCTACGATGATGCCAACCCTTGATAGTAAGTAGATCTACAACTTGGATCCCTTATCTGAATATGTGAGAAATCGTATTTATGTCAAAGTAAACGATATCTACAATTGTCTGCGTATCCCCTGGATAGGCCACGGTTCGCTACCTCTGGTGATGCAGTGAATGGCCGTAGTCGAGTATGTCTCAACTCAATATCTGACAAACCAAGGTCTCTAGCCAGTATTATCCCATCACGAATAGCCCTAAATTACACCTCTAATATCATACATTGTCCATATGAAGTTGAAAAGGCCCTAATACATTTTCGTGCATAATTTCTAATGATGCTTCTCCCACACACAAACCTATCCTTGACACAACCATCGGTGTTGATCTTGACATATCCAAATGATGGAGTGTGCCACCAAACCATGATAGGGGAAGGAGATGGGGGAGAGTCAAAGAAATACCAAAAAAGTATAGCAAGCTGCATGTGATTATGCCAATGTAACGGTCGGAATAGTCCACTAATATAGAGGAAGGATACTATACGGTAAACTCTTCATATAATATGTCTTGAACTCATATGTATGTTCATGTGCTTTGCATTATTTCTCTCAGTCCAAAGAAACCAGAAAATCAATAGAGGAATAATGATGTGAATGTGCCCGATCCTTGCAAACTGTCTAGAATACCTCCATCTCAGAAATCCCTGTCTGACACTCTCTCCTGCACACATGGTAATCTGAAATAAAGTCTCAAAATATTGCCAAACATGATCTGAAATACTGTTATTAGTAAAAATATGAGTGATGGTCTCAATCTCTGAACAACGCTGACATCAAGAAGTCAACTGACTGTATATCCTCCTCTGGATAATGCATCAACTGGTATTAAGTCCTACCATAATCTCCAACAGAAGAAAGAAATGGTAGGAAGTATGATAGGGCTCCATAGTAGATGAAATGAATCCTTCACTGGCTTGCTAGAGAGGATCAGTTGCCATGTTGATTTAGTGAGAAATCTACCATATGATGTGTCCCTCCAGAAAATGTGACCCGAGACATCAAGGCATAGTGGAATGGCCACAATCTGCTGTGTCATAGCTTATGGAAGAGCATGTAGTAATCGCCCAAAATCTCATCCACTCTCCTCGAAAAAGTCATGCACCCTCGCAGATGTGTGCTGTTTGTGTGGGAAAATGGATGCCAATGTAGAATCTCTCATCCATCATCTTAGATTAAAGTTTTAGTAACGACGCCTTCAATTAAAGAAAATAAAGCCACTGGCAAATGCTTTTTAATCAATCTCCATAGAGAAGTGGATTGCTCTTTTTTATTAATTAGAAGTCCTATTGAAGATGGATTAATTGTTGGGAGCAGTACACATATCATACCTTTACTATACACCATTTCATTTTTAAGAAACAAACTTTAAAAGTTCAAAACTCATGTGTTGAAATAGATTCCAAAACAGAATAGTTGGTTAGATTCCATTTCGGTATATGGACTAACCCTCAAAGAAATTGTTCTACGGTAAAAATTTATCAAATTTTTCTCAATAAAATAATTCTTCAATTCAAATTTATATTAGTATTTGTTATTATCAATTCCTTCTTCTTGAACTATCCAAGTCCATAGGCCTCTTTTGGTATCACAACAATTAGTGTCTAAGGTGAGGTTGTAGTGTCGTACTGTTTTAGGAACAGTGTCAAGGGAGAAACTAGTTACCTTGGAGCTTGCTGGAGCGTTGGTCAACCCGTGAAGTGGAGAGACTGTAGGGTGGTCCCGTTGTAGGTTGGGTTGGATTCAGCCTATCTTGTAACATTGAATCTACTGTGGTATGTCATTATAATTTCATTTTATTCAAATTATGTCTTTAATTTCAAACTTGTTTAGGAAATCCGATAGTTCGAGAAATAGAGCTGATAATCTTTCAAATACTTCTCAAAATGAAGAAGCATTAGATCAAGAGCATTCATCTGCATTTGATGATTTCAATTCTCATGAACTTCAAATTACCCAAATTGAACAAAAATTGTATAACTGGACTATTCCAAATGTAGATAAAAGGTCCATCTATAGAATATGAAAGTTTGATTTCCGTCAAGATTATGTCATCAAAACTCTTGAGCAAACTCTTGCTATCAAAAATCAAAGAGTTACAAATAAATTTATTTTTAAAAGAAGCTATTCAAACCCATAAAAAGAGATTTAAATATCTTCATGTGGGATTGATTCAAACTGTTGTCAAACCTCTGTTTAGATTTGGTGTAGACATTCCTATCATCTTAACTCTTAGAGATAAGAGACTTCTCAAATTTGAACATTCATTGTTATCAATGTTAAAGTCAAATCTTGAGAGTGGTCCAATTTTTTCTTTTCCAAATTGTTATCCAAAATTTACTATCAATCTTAATGATGGAGCTATTTTTAATGCTCTAAATCTTTAAACTCAAACTAAGAATCTCGATATTGATGACCATTCCAAAATATTTGCTGTAATGTATCGGATATTGTTAGGTTTTTAGTTGTATTGACAATTATTTAGAGAAATTGATTATTGTAAAAGAATGAGATTGTTACAAAAGGGTTGCAAAAGTCAAGAAGTATTTTGGAGGATTGTATAGATTAATTAGGAGTCTTTGGGTGGTTCGAGTATGGAACAAGAAAAAAGAGTCGTCGAATTTACGTTAGCATGTTGCCTTACTGAATCATTGTCCCTTGCTTGTCGCTCGGCTCTCGCTCAAGCAACACACCTCTCGCTCTCTATCGCTAGCCTGACGCTCAAGCAACGATGTTTTCCAAAAAACCCTAGTATGCGTTTTTCAAGAGTTCTATCTATCATATACTACCCAACACATCATATTATAAATACCCAATGGCCAATACATTTTTGTGGGTGGTTGATCATTGTTTTACTTCCTTATATCATTATTCCAAGATCCAAAAACATATCCAAATATTTTGATTCTTGAGATCAATCAACCACAAGTTTGAAAAAACATGAAATTCATATAATCCAAAACACACACTTCCTAGATATCATCAAGAAAGTACTTTCTCAATAGGTCTTAGAGGTTGCTGAAGATAGAGGGAGGTTGGACCAAAATCACAGGAAGAGTACAAGAATGAGACATTCTTGATGTTCTACAGAAGATAGATAATTCCAGGAGATTGGGAACAGGTGTGAGTGAAATACATTCTAGCGTATCTTTGAGATTGCATGAATTAGATCAACGAATCTAATGGGTTTTCTAGGCTGGATCATACTGTAATTCTTATTGTCTATTGTGGAAACTACGGACTGGTCCTAGAGTTTTTATCCAATTAAGGTTTTCTCCATCATAAAGTCTAGTGTTATTTACTGCTTTATTTATTATTGCGACAGTTCTACATAGGATAACTTGATTTAATTGACTAAACATCCAGAACAATTTAAAAGTAATTTATTACTTTTAATTGATAAATTTAATTCCACATTATTCACCTATTAGGTGATTTTAGGGTTGAACGAGTAACTTTCAAGTAGTATCAGAGCACAAATTTGATTCATAACCCTAGTTTTCTAGATGAATAGTTCATTGTCTGTCCTACCATATTTTGACGGCAGTAACTATGCTTATTGGAAAATTAGAATGAGTGCTTTCCTGAAATCGATGAATGAGCGTATTTGGCTGAGCATAGTGAATGGTTGGACTGCCACATCTACCATAGTTGCAGGTGTAGTTACTCCTACTATATTTCAACTTGGTCTAAGAAAGATTTAGACGAGTGTAATTGGAATAGTAAATGGCTTCATGCTCTATTTATGGCCGTATCACCTAAAAAATGTAGGTGTGTGTCTATGTGTGAGGTTGCTAAAGAGGTTTGTGATATTTTACAGACCACATATGAGAGAACTCAACCTATTAAGAATTCAAAGTTACAGATGTTGACCACTAGATTTGAAAAAATTATGATGAAGGAAGATGAGACCTTCAATGACTTCTATGTGAGCTTAAATGACATAGTTAATTCTAGTTCTAACATAGGTAAAAGAATTTCAGGGTCTAATATTGTCAGAAAAATCTTGAAATCATTACCTGAAATATTTAGGCCAAAGTTATGGCCATCGAGGAGAGCAATAATCTAGATGCTATTAAGATTGAAGAATTGGTTGGATATCTCCAAACTTATGAACTCATCATATCTAAACCTAAGAAGAACAAGTCTATAGCCTTGAACATTGTTAGGGAATAAGAGTATGATTTTTCTGATTCAGACTCACTTAATGATGATGAAATAGCCTACTTTGTTAAGAATTTTCAAAAAATGTTTAGAAATAAAAAGAAGACTAAAAAGAGACATAGATGTGATTTCAGTGAGTCAAGAAAGAGATCTAAATCTGTGAGATATCATAAGTGTCAGGATTTTGGCCATTATAGAAGTGAGTGCCCTAATTGTAAGAGAAATCAGGGTAAAGCTATGAATGCAACTCTCACTGATGACGAGTTTAGCTCGGATAATCAAAGTGACAAGTCTACACATGAGGAGAGTGGGAATTTTATGACTTTCACTGCTAGGATTAAAGTGAATCCGATAATAACAGTGAGAAAGTCAAGAAAGTAGATAGTTGTGAGCAATTTGAGGAAGATTCTGAAGATGATGATGAGACTCGTGAGTCTTATAAAAAATTATTTGAAGAGAGTCTTAAAATTAATAAAGTGAATAAAGTTGTGCTTAACAAAGCTAATGAACTTGAGCTAGTTAGAGAGAAACTTGTAGCTGACCTTCAAGAGTCTACCTTATGCCTTAGCAAATTAGAAATTATAAATCGATCCTGGAGTCTAGGATTAAAGATCTTACAAGTGAACTTGAGAAGTCCTCTAGAAGAGTTAATGAGCTGACATTTGAGAATGAGAAAGTAGAATTACAGGTTAAGAACCTTATGAGGGAACTTGAATATTCCAAGTCTCAACTTTTTACTTTCTCTAGTGGATCTAAAAAATTGGACAGTCTTTTGGGTTTAACAAGCCGGTTGGGAACAAGGGATGTCTAGCATATAATCAGACCGATCATAACGGGGCTAGTACTTTCAAAACTATTTTTATCCCTACCACCAACCAGCCTATGTATGTTCCCAATCCTGAACTCAAGAACAAGGGTATCTTAGGACAGAAGCCTACTAGACAGCGTAGGACCTACCAACTCAAATATTGTGTTATTTACTGCTTTATTTATTATTGCGACAGTTCAACATAGAATAAATTGACTAAATATCTATAAAAATTAAAAAGTGACTTGTTGCTTTTAATTGATAAATTTAATTCCTGGTTATTCACCCATTATGTGATTTTAGGATTGAACTAGTAACTTTCAAATATATTACAGCTAATGAACACTTAACTCAATATTCGAATTCTTTGTTCATCCATAAAAGAAGAAAGCCCTTTTGTGGAGGTCAATCTTCTTCATTCAAATACCATGATACCTAAAAGGATACCATGAAATCTTCAATTCTAAGAATTAGAATTAAATTTTGAAAATGCTAAAAACTCAATTCCTACTTCTACTAAAAGAATTCTTAATAAAATTATTTCATTTCTTGATGGACATATCAAGGTGATTTTTGAAAATGCTTCTATGTCAAATAATCTCTAAATTCATCTAGATTTGACTATAGATATAAAAATCCTTTTCAATTTGCTCGATTTTCAACTTCTTCTGATATACTCAAATGGGTAGATTTCAATCCAAATATTCCAAAAGCTCAATATGCTACTGATAAAGAACAAGAACAAGAATAGCCTTATTTTCCAACTCTATCAGATACACTGCAATCTGAAAAGCTAGATCAGCAGTGCAACGTCGTTTCTTCTACAATCTTTACCAAACATATGTGGATCCAATCACGATTGATAGAAAAAGTGAATTCAAGACTGATCAAACTCCTTCTGTCAAGAAATTTCGTCATACTCTTAAAAAGATGTTTTTAAAAGAAGAAATTAAAATTTTATGAGAAGAATTTTATTATTCTCCTGAAGATTTTAGTTTTTATAAATATGCATATTTCAAAGTTATTTGCAAGAAAATTGCAAAAACAAAATCTATTCAAAATATCCACGTTAACAAGAAAACATGGAAAAATTCATTCGGTCAAATTTTTCAATCTGAACATCCTCTAATGCTAGAAATAATTGTTTCTCATGGAAATAATGAAATTATTGCATCAACTCTAAAACAATTACATATTCCTGCTGAAAGTCTAGAAGATTATAGTCCTACAGTTAAGGATGTTAAAAATATTCTGCCACAAAACAAATATAGTAATATTATTCTACAATCTATATGAAATCAATTGTTCAGAATTGAAGTCAATTTTGAATCTGAGGCTTCTTCTTCTAATAAGGAGGGGAAGAAACCTCTAGATACCGTTTTCAAATCTTTTGATTCAAAACTTGCTCCAATTTTTTTTTTTTTTAAAAGAGATACTTTATCTTCTTAATAAAAAATTTTGAACTTGCAAATCAAATTTCCAAGTTAGGAACTTCTAAAAATATAAATACTATTGATAATCTAGAAGAACTTGAGTCTTAATTTAATGAAAATTAGCATTCTCAAAGCAACAAATTAAGAGGATAAAATTCAAGAATTCCAACTTTTTATCCTAATATGTTATATGAGGAAAAGAAGAAACCTGAAGTTTGCGATGAAATTGTCGAATGGAATATTGATGGTTTAACTGAGTGTCAAATTCTTCAAACTCTTGAAAATATGGCTGTTTGTTATACAACATATACTTGTTGAGAGATTATTCCTATTACTACCTTCAAAAATTTAGTTTGTAGTTTTACCAGACAACTTAAAAACTGGTGGACCAACTATCTTAATGAAGAAGACCGTAACAAAGTTATTTGTGCTACTAATGATCAACATAAAAATGATAGTTTCAATACTCTTTCCTTTTCAATTCTTAAACATTTTATTGGAACTCTAGTTCTTCTTCAAGACGGAACATCTGAGATCTTATTAAATCTTACTTGTCAAAAACTTCAAGATTTTTGCTCGTATAAGGATATGTTCCTTACTAGAGTCCTTTTCCGAGAAGCTTGTAACCAATCTTTTTGGAAACAGAGATTCATTTATGGATTACCAAAACTCTTTTCTGAAGGGTTAGGAACACGATCAAACTTCAACACAATGATACCGTTACATATGCTCTTCTAACTTATGGTAAAATTATTAATTTTCTCAATAAAGAAGGATTAGCATTAATGTTATAAAACTTAAAGTCAAATTAAAATCAACAATGAAAAAGAAAGATCTTCATTTTCATTTGAAAAAAAAAATCTCTTCAAAAATATTTTCAAACGAAAAATTCTTTTCAAAGTTATCCTCATAAATTCAAAAAGAAAGTTTTTAAATAAACGAATTTCAATGATGTACTTTAGAAAAAAAATTATTTGTCCTAGTAAATCACCATTGACGCGAAACCGAGAACGAGATACGCATGGAAATCATGGAATTAATTTAAAAACATTGGGAAAGTCCAAATTCAGGTTGTAGACGGTAGAATCTCCACTCACAAATTATTAAACCAAACAACCAAACAAAAACGGAGTTTGAATGACCTCTTAATTACAAAACCAACAAACTTTGATTTGCGAACCCCACAAATGGTGCCTAATCCTTTGATAAGTTCTAAGATTTTGAATGCCACAAATATTAAAAATATTTGATAAGTTCGAAAGTTCAATTAAGAACCAATGGAGAGAAAATTCTCAATATTTAATAATCAAAGTCTTAACTATCTTACAATGAATAAAATAAAAGTTATTTATACTAAATCCTAATTCAGCTAGATACTAAACCCTAATTTAGCTAGATAATTTCGTGAATAATTCAAAGAGACCACAAAAGATATTAAAAAGATTGTATTCTAGTCAAACTAGGAAACTCGCGAAAATAAAAATTGCTTGACGGATTTGTTCTATCCCGGATAATATCATCCCCTATTTCTTCGAAAGGACTCGTTCTCGAATCCATGTCTAGTGATCACATAGGGGATAACCAACATGCTACGAGCTTTATCACTGTACCACCTGGATCAAATGAAAAATTCTCCTTCCATGGCATAGGATCAATACACGGCACCCATCCATTTTGTAGGTATTGATGTATTGCTGCACAAACACAATCACCCATAGATGTTCTTTTGCGGTGTGATAATCTCACTCTCTTGCTTTTTTCCCTCTGCTTCACCTCTCACCTTCCATCGGTCCGCAAGAGATTGTTCTAGTGTCAACCCACTCAGAGTGATTTTTACCCCGTCCTGAAGAAACCTATACATGTTCCTCCCCATATCATAATTCTCCTTCAACCAAGTCATCCTATAAGGCCAATGGTGTTGTTACAAAGGTAATCTCAATATTTCCACCATTGTGATACTAGCTAAGTCTGACATGTACTCCTTATCGATAGCTAGACTGCATACCGTATTACTCACAAAATACCGAGTTTGAAAAGTGTGTCCCCAATTACCATCCATCTTTCTACGTAGGTGTAATCAAGAAAACTCAATAAAAGAATTGCATTGAATGAAATTTCAAATGGGAATTCTTTTAATTCAAGAAAGTGGGTTTTGAATTTTTGGATTGGAATGAACACAAATAGATTTTGAATTTGGGATTGATAATAGGATAGTGACATCTTCCCAAGTCAAAAAAAAATTTAAACAGTTCAATGTGAACAGTCCCCTCCTCTCCCTTGGAACAGTAAAAAAAGTTTTTTTGAGATCGAAATACAAGTACGAAACTGACAAAAGAAACACGAGTTGATTTTGATGCTATATTAGCCCAAAAACAACTTTTGACTCTTTTTTTAGAATTTTCTTGATCAAAAACTCAAAATTTACAACGAATACGAAGAACAAAAACAAAATACTCAAAAGAAAGAAAAGATAGAACTTGAATTTGGATCCCAAGCTATGATACCAAATGACGTGAAATCGGGAACGGAATACGCGTGAAAATTGCAAATTTAATTTAAAAACGTCGGAAAGCCCAAATTCAGGTTGTAGACGGTAGAATCTCGACCTATAAATTATTGAACCAAACAACCAAACAAAAACGAAATTTGAATGACCTCTTGATTACAAAATCAACGAATCTTGTTTTGCGAATGCCACAAAGAGTGCCTAATCATTTGATAAGTTCTAAGATTTTAAACACCACAAATATTGAAAATATTCGATAAGTTCGAAAGTTCAATTAAGAACCAATGGAGAGAAAATTCTCAATATTTAATAATCAAAGTCTTAACTATCTTACAATGAAGAAAATGAAAGTTATTTATACTAAATCCTAATTCAGCTAGATACTAAACCCTAATTTAGCTAGATAATTTCGTGAATAATTCAAAGAGACCACAAAAGATATTAAAAAGATTGTATTTTAGTCAAACTAGTAAACTCGCGAAAATAAAAATTGCTTGATGGATTTGATCTATCCCGAATAATATCATCTCCTATCTCTTCGAAAGGACTCATTCTCGAATCTGTGTCTTGTGATCACATAGGGGATAACCAACATGCTACGAGCTTTATCACTGCACCACCTGGATCAAATGGAAAATTCTCCTTCCATGGCATATGATCAATACACGACACCCATCCATTTTGTAGGTATTGATGTATTGCTGCACAAACACAATCATCCATAGATGGTGTTGTATGAACTCCGACATAGAATGATCAACCTGAAAGAAATAATTAAGCAAAATACGGTTGAATTTGTTAGCTTCCCCAAGAACGAGACGTGGGTCATCGTACTCATAGTGTATTGTCTCCACCACATTATGTGGAACGATGAAACTATGCTCTTTATTTCCCAAAATATTTTTAACCATTTGCTCAACACATTCTTCTATTATTTGCCCACTCTCTTGCTGAACTATCTCTACAATTTTTGTATCAGTCTGCTCGTGCTTAGGCTCATTAATTGGTTCACTCTCTCCAAAATCTATTATTTGCCCACTCTCTTGCTGAACTATCTCTACAATTTTTGTATCAGTCTGCTCGTGCTCAGGCTCATTAATTGGTTCACTCTCTCCAAAATCAACTTCATTTTCAATTCACCATCCCTCCATCTCAACTTCCCTATTTCTGGAATCCTCCTGATATTCAACTCCGGTGTTCTTTTGCGGTGTGATCATCTCACTCTCTTGTTTTTTTCCCTCTACTTCACCTCTCACCTTCTATCGGTCCGCAATAGATTGTTCTAGTGTCAACCCACTCAGAGTGATTTTTACCCCGTCCTGAAGAAACCTATACATGTTCCTCCCCATATCATAATTATCCTTCCTCTCATACCTCCAAAGTTTCCCAAACAAGATATGAAAAGATTTTAATGGAACTGCATCATACCAAACTTCATCACTGTATCTCTCAATGGTGACATTTAATAAAACTCGTTTGGTCACATCTACCTTCCCACACTCCTTCAACCAAGTCATTCTATAAGGCCAATGGTGTTGTTACAAAGGTAATCTCAATATTTCCACCATTGTGATACTAGTTAAGTCTGACATGTACTCCTTATCAATAGCCAGACTGCATACCATATTACTCACAAAATACCGAGTTTGGAAAATGTGTCCCCAATTACCATCCATCCTTTTACGTAGGTGTAATCAAGAAGACTCAATCAAAGAATTGCATTGGATGAAATTCCAAATGGGAATTCTTTTAATTCAAGAAAGTGTGTCTTGAATTTTTGGATTGGAATGAACACGAACATATTTTGAATTTGGGATTGATAATATGATAGTGACAGCTTCCCAAATAAGTTAAAAAAAAAATTTTGAACAGTACAATATGAACAGTCCCCTCCGGAACAGTAAAAAAAGTTTTTTTGAGATCGAAATACAACTACGAAACTGACAAAAGAAACACGAGTTAATTTTGATGCTAGATTAGCCCAAAAATAACTTTTGACTCTTTTTTTAGAATTTTCTTGATCAAAAACTCAAAATTTACAACGAATACGAAGAACAAAAACAAAATAGTCAAAAGAAAGAAAAGATAGAACTTGAATATGGATCCCAAGCTATGATACCAAATGACGTGAAATCGGGAACGGAATATGCGTGAAAATTGCAAAATTAATTTAAAAACGTCGGAAAAGTCCAAATTCAGGTTGTAGACGGTAGAATCTCGACCTACAAATTATTGAACCAAACAACCAAACAAAAATGAAATTTGAATGACCTCTTGATTACAAAATCAACGAATCTTGATTTGCGAATGCCACAAAGAGTGTCTAATCATTTGATAAGATCTAAGATTTTGAACACCACAAATATTGAAAATATTTGATAAGTTCGAAAGTTCAATTAAGAACCAATGGAGAGAAAATTCTCAATATTTAATAATCAAAGTCTTAACTATCTTACAATGAAGAAAATTAAAGCTATTTATACTAAACCCTAATTTAGCTAGATAATTTCGTGAATAATTCAAAGAGATCACAAAAGATATTCAAAAGATTGTATTTTAGTCAAACTAGGAAACTCACAAAAATAAAAATTGCCTGACAGATTCGTTCTATCTTGGATCATATCAACCATGAAATTGCTTTATATTATATGCCAATAACTTTGTAGAGATTGAACGAGGCGCTCCACGACTAGTTATCAATTACAAACATCTCAATAAAGCTATTCAATATAGTAGATATCCATTACCTTGAACGGAAGATATGTTAAACACATTACTCAAATCAGTTATCTTCTAAAACTTGATATGAAATGATGCTTTTGGCAAATTCAAATTAAAGAGGAAGATAATACAAAACCCTTATCAAAATTTTATTATTGTCTACATTGATGATGTTCTAATTTCTACAGAAAGCTTAGAACACTTCAAGCATCTCAACATATTCATGTATGTCATTAAGAATAATGGTTTAATTGTCTCAACTAAGAAAGTTATTCTTTATCAAACAGGTATACTGTTCCTAGGTCATTACATTCATTTAGGAACACTTACCACAATTTAAAGAAGTTTAGAATTCACATGTATACGGTTCCTAGGTCATTACATTCATTTAGGTCATTACATTATCAATTTCTTCTTCTTGGACTATCTCTGTATTGATATTCTTAAAAGATCCTAACTTGGAAATTAGAAATGCTAATAAGAAGATAAAGTATTTTTTATTAATTTTGGAGTAAGTTTTGAATCAATAAGTTTGCAAATAGTATCTAGAGTTTTCTCCCCTACCTTTTTAGAAGAAGAAGCCTCAGATTTAGAATTGGCTTCAAATTTGAACAATTGATTACAAATAGATTGTAGATAAATATCAGTATAATTGTTTTGCGATAGAATATTTTTGACATCCTTAACTGTAGGACTAGAATCTTATAGCCTTTCAGGAAGAATAGATGATTCTTTGAGAGGTGATGCAACAATTTCAGTATTTTCATGAGAAACAACTATTTCTTGTATCGGAGGATGTTCAGATTGAAAATTTTGACCAGGGAGTTTTTCATTTTTTAACATGGGAATTTTGAAAAGATTTTGTTTTTGCAATTTTCTTGCCAAAAACGTTGAAATATGATCATTCATAAAAACTGAAATCTTCAAGAGAATCATAAAATTCTTCCCCATAAAGATTCAGTTTCTTCTTTTGAAAACATATTTTTAAGAGTATGACAGAATTTCTCGATAGAAGGAATTTGATCAATTTTGAACTCATTTCTTCTAACAATTGTAGAAGAAATGACGTTGCACTACTGATCTAGCTTTTCAGATGGCTACATATAGGGGTGGGCAAAACCCAAACCAACCCGAGAAAACCGATCAACCCGACCCAAACCGACCGGGTTGGGTCGGTTTTTTGAAATTTTTGGGCGGGTTGCGGGTTGTGGGTTGGGTAATCGGGTTGGGTTGGGTCGGGTTGCGGGTTAGCAACCCAAACCCGACCCAACCCAACCCAACCCAACCCGACCTAAAAAAAAAATAAAAAATAAAAAATAAAAAAAATCAATCCTTAAGATACCAAAATCGACACGGCTATATAATTATATGCACAAAAGAACTCGAATAGAAAAAAATGTTAGCGGATTTAAAAAATGTTAATACAAAAGAACACATATAATCACAAGCGCAAAAAATTGACAAAAAATAGAGAACGGCCCAAACTCAAGAAAGTTGATATACAGCTAACAAAAATATGCCCTCTACACGAAAGTTAATTACTTGAATTCCATGACAAAACAAAATATATTAAGAAGATACTAAAATTCACATGAACCGTGTAATTACTCCAGTGAAAAGAATTCGAATAGAGAAAATAATTCAGAAATAAAATTTCACGAACCTTAAAAATGAATTCTGTAATCTAATATTGGCACACTGAATTGAAACAGGAGGAGCGTGAATCGATAAATTTTAATTTTTGATTTTCAAGTCATCACTCGAATCAATTTTCATTCAACAACTATATTTTCAAAGATAATTGCCGTCAAATTGTGGGTGCAATATTGAGCAAACCCGTCTCGTGAATAAATAGTCAAACTCGTCTTTGTGAATAAATTTTTTTGAAAATGAGATAGTATTTTTTTTGTAAAAGTTACTAATGAACATATCATTGGATTGTACTATTTTATTTTTCAAGTTTATTAACATTGGATGGCTAACGGTTATATTAATGTTATTTTACATCAAAAAAATGGATGATTTTAATTTTTGTGTAATAAATTTTTCTCAAACCGACCAACCCAACCCAACCCGACCGACACATAATTGGGTTGGGTTGGGTTGGGTTTCAACATTTACATGGGTTGGGTTGGGTTGAATTTCTAACAAACCGACAATGTTGGGTTGGGTTTGGGTTGGGACAAAAACCGACCCAACCCAACCCACGCCCACCCCTAGCTACATATATGATGTAGTTGGAGAATCGGGCTGTTTCGATTCTTCTTCTATACTAGTAGTATATTGAGTTTTTAGAATATTTGGATTGAAATCTACCCCTTTGTGTTTATCAAAAGAAGTTGAAAATTGAACAGATTGAAAAAGATTTTCAGATCTAGATGAATAGGACCTTCAGAGATTATTTGACCTAGAAGCATTATCAAAAATCACCTTGAAATGTCCATCCGGGAATGAAATAAATTGATCGAAAGCAGGAATTGGGTTTTCAGCTTTTTCAAAATCCCATTCTAATCCTCTAGATTGAAGATTCAATGGTATCGTTTTAGGTATCATGGTATTTGAATGAAGATGATTAACCTTCACAAGTAGGCTTTCTTCTTCTAGTGATGAACGAAGAGCTCGAATATTGAGTTAAGTATTCATTAGCTTGTAATATATTTGATATATTATATCAAATGCTTTGGAACGATCATCAATATCGAAACTCTTAGTTTGAATTTGAAGAGTTAGAGCATTAAAAATAGCTCCATCATTAAGATTGTTAGTAAAGTTTGGATAACAGTTTGAAAAAATTGGACCACTCTCAAGATCTGACTTTAACATTGATAACAATGAATGTTCAAATTGGAGAAGTCTCTTATCTCTAAGAGTTAAGATAATAGGAATGTCTATACCAAATCTTAACAGAGGTTTGACAGCAGTTTGAGGGCCTGTTTGGTGAAGATTTTAATCTGGATTTTCATCACAAATGTAACCGTTCAGTTTTCTGATTTAAATTAAGCTAAAATCAGGAACAGACATACCCTGAATCAATCACACACGAAGATATTTAAATCTCTTTTTATAAGTTTGAATAGCTTCTTTTAAAAATAAATTTATTTGAACTATTTGATTTTTGATAGCAAGAGTTTGCTTAGGAGTTTTGATGACATAATATTGACAAACATCAAACTTTCCTATTTCATAGATAGGCCTTTTATCTACATTTGGAATAGTCCAGTTATGCAATTTTTGTTCAATTTGGGTAATTTGAAGTTCATGAAAATTGAAATCATCAAATGCAGATGAATGCTCTTGATCTAATTCTTCTTCATTTTGAAAGTATTTGAAAGATTATCAGTTTTATTTTCTAGAACTATCAAATCTGCTGAACCAATTTGAAATTAAAGACATAGTTTGAATAAAATGAAATTATAATGACATACCACATTAGACTCAATGCTACAAGATAGATTGAATCCTACCCAACCTACAACGAGACCACCCTATGCTCTCTCGGCTTCACAGGCCGACCAACGCTCCCGTAGGCTCTAGGTCAAGAAGAATATATATATATATATATATATATATATATATATATATATATATAAATTCTAATAAAATACATCTTAAAACAACCTTTTAGTTACCATACTCTCCAAAACAACAAGACCGATCAAAATAAAAAAGCCACAGAGCCTATATCGGGCAAATATTCTCCATTACCGATGAGAATGTAAAATGTTATATTTTTAATCTATTTAACCTTTGATTTTTTGATTAATTGATGCATAAATGTACTCAGCATTCTTATATTTTAATTTAGGTTGCAATTGGATGAATATTGTGAAATTTAGAAGAAACAAGCGAAAATGACTAAAATTGAAGAAATACAAAGTTCGGGGACTGAAATGTAAATACTCAAAAGTTACATCAAACCTCACGATGAAGATTTGAGAATGTTAGGTATCAATTGGATGAGGAAATAAGCCAAATGGATTAAATATAGTTAAAGTACTATCACATATCAATTTTTAGCTGAAAAAGTTATGCTTTAGATTTTAAGTCTCAGTTTGAGACCCATTTTTTGCATAAGAAATGATTGAACTGGAGAAATTTTATTTTTGTATGATTTGTAGCCCTTTGAGATAAATTTTCAACGTATATTTAATCACCTCAATTGATAACGAGAGAGAGAGAGATATGACTAAATTACTGAAAGCTGCCTGATGGAAGTAATTTAAAGCTATGCAGTCGCATAGAGGTGTTTCAGCGAATTTCAGAGTCCAGTTTCAATCTTCTACGCGAGCGCTTGACTTACTACTATGTGGCCGCATTGTTCATTCTTGGCACAAAAATTTTGATTTTCGAATTTAAGTCAACTACTTATGGAAACAACTATAAATACCAATTTTAAAATCCTAGAATGGAGAAGAACATACAGAACGCCTCCCATCTTCATTCTCGATCATTTTGCTTTTAGAATCATGAATTGTAACTAAACTTTACACTTGGTCGAAAGAAATTGAAGTCTCAGAACCATATATTGTGAGATGTAAATAATTTTTCCTATTATTTATTTTGTATTTCGTGTATTGAATGTCCTTCTGCATTTATTTCATGAATTTTTACATTTAATTGTTAGGATGCCTACTTTGTTATTCGTTACAATCTACCGCTAAGTTGAATATCAAATTCGTAATTGTTTGATCTATTTAACTTGTGAAGCAACTAGGATTTAATTATTTGTTGCGTCAGAAATTGTTAAATTTTGGGAGGAACATTTGAAAAAATTAAATACAACCGCTTGTGATTGTGTTATTTAGTTTCATCGATTTCTCTAATTATTAAGGCGATTACTAAATTAAATCCATAGTGCTTGTCTTGGGTTGTTTAGTAATTAGGGTTAATTAGATAGTTTGTTTTCTAATTAAATAGAATTAAGGAGAGAAATAGGAAATTAATTCCAACGGTAAATATTCATAATATGAATTGAATTATCCTTGCACTATGATCAATTGTGAATTTCCGACGATGAATGTAGATTTAGACCAATGTTTGTTTTTTTGATTACTTTCATATTTAATTTGATTTATTCATTGATTGATTGATTTAAAGTTGTTTGCGTATAAGCAAAACCCCCAATCATCGTTTACATAACATAAAATTAGATTAATCACTCTTCATGTGACCTACCCTTGCTTCCACTACTATATTTGTTTTCAAAAGTTAATTTTTTATTTTTGGGTGTCGGTGACAGCACGCTAAGTTTTGGCACCGTTGCTGTGAAGTGGTGCTAATTTATTTTTGTGCTCCATTTGTGTTCATTTTATTTTTGAAAAAAAATCATAATTTTCTAATATTTCTTTTTAGGTATTTTAGCGTAGAATTCTATTTTTTTTTTTTTTTTTTCTTTCTCTAGTTTCATTTTAATTTTTTTTTTCATTTTTTTGAGTTTTCTTGATAGTTTATACCCGTAACTCGATCATCTAATCAAAGTGATTTGCAGTATGATCAAGAAATAGAGAGAACTTTATGCAGGTTAAGGATTGGCAATTGGGGGAATTTCAAAGAGAACGATCTAGCTCATGATTACCTATTTGCTAGCAATTCTGATTTGGAGGAGAAGGAAGTCATGGCCGGAAATCGAACTTTGAAAGTGATTGCAGCCCCCAATTTTAATCAACAACCATTATGTATAGTGTTCCCTACTTTAGATGCTACTACTGCATTTGAACTAAAATCGGGACTAACACATCTTTTGCCCACTTTTCATGGTCTTGTAGGTAAAGATACCTATAAGCATCTAAAAGAGTTTCATGTGGTTTGCATAAGCATGAAACCCACGGGAGTGACTGAAGAACAAATTAAATTAAGAGCCTTTCCGTTTTGTTTGAATGATTCGACTAAGGATTGACTCTACTATCTACCCTCCGGAAGTATTACCACATGGGACGACATGAAGATGTTGTTTTTAGAGAGATATTCTCAGCTTCAATGGCAACTAAAATTCAAAAAGAAATATGTGTTGTAAGGCAGGACATCAGAGAATCCCTACATGCATACTCGGAGCGCTTCAAGAAGTTATGTGCAAGTTGTCCCCATCATCAAATTAGTGAGAAACTTCTTACCCAATATTTCTATAAAGGCTTCTACCTACTGACAGGAGTATGATTGATACTGCTAGTAGAAAAGCTTTGGTAGATAAAGCTCCCGAGATTTCAAGGAGCTTAATTGCAAACATGGTAGCCAACTTTCAACAATTTGGCACTAAACTTGACCTTCTTTCTAAACATGCTAACAAGGTAAATATCTCATCCATTAAACAACAAATTGCGAGTCTAACTTCTCTTGTTCGTCAAATGGTTGTAGGTAATATGCATACAACAAACACTTGTGGGATTTGTTCAGTGGTGAGATATCCAACCGACATGTGTCCAACTCTTTAAGAGGAACCCACTGAACAAGTTAATGCAGCACGTGATTTTCCTAGACAGTCGTAAAGGAATTATGATCCCTATTAGAACATGTATAACCAGGGATTGAGGGATCATCCTAATCTTAGCTATGAAAATCTACACGTAAATCAACCCACAACTCAAAATCTCTCAAGTTTCCAACAATATAAGTAGCCATACCTTCCTAGACAACAACTGAGCCAAACTTCCAATTCAGGCATGTCGTTAGAAGATATTGTTAAGTCGCATGCTACTAACACTTTGCAATTCCAACAAGAGGCCAAGGCCAATATTAAAAGTTTGGAAAATCAGATGGGTTAGATGGCAAACACAATCAGTCAACTAGAGTCACAGAGTTTGGAGAAATTTCCCTTTAAAAAAACAGTGAACCCAAGAGAAAATGCAAGCGCAATCTTCCTGAAGGAGTGACAAGGAGGTTGAAGTTCCAATAAAAGAAGCCCCAATGCCTTTGGAGCACGAAGAGGAAGAAAAAGAGGTTACAAACAAGACTGTCACCAATAATACTGAGCGTAAGTATTTTACCCCTCCCTATAAACATGTATCTCATTTCCCTCAAGTTTTAGTAAGATCTAGGAAATATGAAAGAGATCATGATGAGCTGCATAAATTTTTTTAATAAATGCGAGGTCAATATTCCACTTTTAGATATTATTAAACAAGTGCCTTGTTATGATAAATTATTGAAACAATTGAGCATAAGTAAGAGCAAATAGAAATTGAAGGGGATGGAAATGGAAATGGTAAAAGTTGGAGAACATGTCTCTGTAATTATTCAAGAGAAACTTCCATCAAAGTACACGGATCCATGTTTGTTCACTATCCCTTGCACAATATGCGACACTAAATTTGAGAAGGTCATGATTGATTCAAGAGCTTCTATTAATGTCATGCCATATTTTATATATGCTTTGTTGAAACTTGGACCTTTGAATAAAACTGGTGTTGTGATTCAATTGGTTGATAGATCTAATATACATCCTAAGGATATAGTTGATGATGTCCTTGTACAAGTTAATGGTCTGATTTTTCCCGCTGATTTCTATGTGCTTGATATGGAACATAGTAATCAAACCACCCCTATTTTGTTGGGAAGACCATTTTTAAGGACATCCAAAACTAAAATAGATTTTCATAATTGCACATTGACCATGGAATTTGATGATAAAATCATTAAACTTAATATCTATGATTGCATGAAATATCCGTATAATAATAATCGTGTTTATTTTATTGATGTGATTGATCATTTAGCACAAGATATTTTCGAATTTGATGTTAAAAATGAATGGGAGGTTATCATTAATGAGTATCTTGGGAAGTAGAATCAGAAGCTGGCTTTGAACACAGAGTTACAAGAAACTGTTGCAATATTGAACAATATTCCAAAGCTACAACATTCGATTAACATGTCTTCTTCTGCTTTACCAGTTTTTAATGAACCACCTCTACTTTATGTTTTACAGGCCCCCACTTCGGATTTGAACCCTCCTTCTAGTCGCATCACGTATGTATCCTATGGAGGTGGATGAACATTATCAGTTATCATTCCCAATGAACTGGATACACCGAAAAGAAGATCAAAATCACCCATGATAGATCTAGCTGAAAATAAGACTCTAAGTTGAGCCAATGACAATAAACAAAGGCGTTGCTTAGGAGGCCACCCAAGGAGAGTTCGTTCCTTTATCTTTTTATTTTTATTTTTCGCATTCATATTTTAGATATCTTTGTCATTTTCTTTACATTGCACCTTAGATTGGGGACAATGTAAGTTTTAAGTGTGGTAGAGAGGATTTAAATTTAGAATGAATTTAAATTTCGAAAAAAACTTGCATAATTTTTCAAGAAGAGTTGATATTAAAAGATTTTTGGTTGTGTATGCTATTTATTAGAATTAATTAGACTTTTGAAGAACTCATAACATTATTGAATGAATAATCTTCCAACTTAGAGTTAATTAGTTAAGTTATTTTCTTTGAGGATGGTGATAACGAAATTCTGTAGACAAAAAGCCGGTGGGAGTTTGAGCCTTTAGACCGACACATCCATATCTATTTTCTTTCATGAGTGAAATTCTTCTATGGATTTGTTTCTTTAGAACTTGCATTGATTCTCTTCAAGGTCATATTGATACATGCATACATGAACATGATTAAGGACATCTTTGTTGTATAAGTTAGCTATCTAAGCCAAATAGCCTACCTTGTAATTAATTTTTCCTTTTGTTGAACCCTTTTGAGTTTGATTGCCTTTTCGTTTTTGTAAACCCACGTATAAGCTTTAACCCATAAAAACAATATCTTTACCCAAGTTATAAAGTTGGTGGAGTATTGTTCATTATTATGATATGTATGAGTGCGCAAGAAATAAGTTTGGTGGTGTTAAAATTTTTTGGTATGACTATGATTGGTGGAATGGAACATGCTTTCCATATCAATTCACAAGTTCCATTGTTGTTGTAATGTCTTGAATGAAAAAAAAAAAAAATAAGTGATGGAAGAGATTGATCTTAATGTTACAAAATATATATATGTTCATAATTCCTCATACATTTCGAGAAAGAGTTTGGTATGTGTGGGATAGATCAAAGAAATTGTTGAGTAGAATGGTTATTTTACATACAATATGTATATGTTGAGCTGAGTTTATTCATCTTTACTTCACTAGTTTCGATGGCTGTTTAGTCACATTCCCAAATATTTCTCACCTTGACCTTAAGCCCCGTTACAACATTTGAAAAGTTCTTATGATTTGTGTTATGCATGTAGTCTAATTGGTGGAGAATGAGAAGAAATGAAAGCATATGGTAGATCGTCTCCATTGGAATGAACTTGAGCAAAACACATACCCTTCGAACACATGAGAGTCAATTGTTTATTTTCGTGAGGATCTACGTGTTCGGTTTACTCTATCTTCATATGAAAATGCTTGCTAATTGATTATAAGTTGTGTGAGAATGTTCTTCATGCTATGTTATGTGTTTTAAAGAGTTTGGTTGTTCTTTACTTATGGCATTACAACCTTGGTGTTTTTGAGAAAAGTAAAAATTGAGTTTTCCCTGAGGACGAGCAAAACCTAAGTGTGGAAAAATTTGATGAGAATGTAAAATGCTATATTTTTCATCAAGTTATCATTTGATTTTGTGATTAATAGATGCCTAAATGAACTCAATATTCTTATATTTTGATTTAGGTTGCAATTGGATGAATATGACGGAATTTAGAAGAAACAAGCGAAAATGACTAAAATGGAAGAAATACAAAGTTTGGGGATAGAAATGCAAATACTCAAAAGTTACTTCGAACCTCACGATGAAGATTTGAGAGTGTTAGACATTAATTGGATAAGGAAAGAAGCTAAAGGGATGAAATATAGTCACAATACTATCACATATCAACTCTTAGCCTAAAAAGTTATGTTTCAGATTTTCAGTTTCAATTTGATACCCATTTTTAGCATAAGAAACATTCGAACCGGAGAAAGTATAGGCAATTTGTAGACCTTTGAGTTAGCTTTTCAACACATCTTGAATCACTTCAATCAAATATCGAGAGAGAAAGATATGGTCAAAATACTGAAAGTTGTCTGGTGGAAGTAATGTAAAGCTATGCGGTCACATAGTTCTTTCCCGACACGAAAATTCTAGTTTTCGAATTTAAGTCAACTACTTATGGAAACAACTATAAAAACATTTTAAAACCCTAGAATGGAGAAAAACATACAAAACGCCTCCTATCTTTATTATTGATTATTTTTCTTTTAGAATCATGAATTGTAACTAATTTTTTACACTTGGTCAAAGGAAATTGAAGTTTCGGAACAACATATTGTGAGATCTAAATATTTTTTCTTATTTTTTAATTCTTATTTTGCGTATTGAATATCCTTTTGCATTTATTTCATGAATTGTTGTGTTTAATTGTTAGGAGACCTATTTGTTTTTTATTCGTTACATTCTAATGCTAAGTTGAATATTCGTAATTGTTTGATCCCTTTAACTTGTGAAGTAATTATGATTTAATTATTTGTTGCGTCAGAAATTGTTAAATCTTGGGAAGAACATTTGAATAAATTAAATACAACCTCTTGTGATTGTGTTATTTAGTTTTATCGATTTTTCTAATTATTAAGGCGGTTACTAGATTAAATTCATAGTGCTTATCTTGGGTTGTTTAGTAATTAGGGTTAATTATATCACTTTTTTTTTTCTAATTAACTACAATTAAGGAGAAAAATATGAAAATAATTTCAACGGTGAAGATTCAAAATATGAATTGAATTATATTTGCATCTATGATCAATTGTGGATTTTCGATGATGGATGTAGACTTAGACCAATGTTTGTTCTTTTGATTACTTTCGTTATTTAATTTGAGTTATTCATTAATTGATTTATTTAAAGTTAATTGCATATAAGCAAAACTCCCAATCATCGTTTACATAGTATAAAATTAGATTAATTACTCTTCGTGGGATCGACCCTTGATTCAACTACTATATTTGTTTTCAGAAGTTAAGGTTTTATTTTTTGGTGCATGTGACAGCACACCAATTACCATCGCAGGAATCTAACTATTTTAAAATCATCATACCATTGAGGTTACTTATTGGAAGCTATCGTCCCAATGAATTAGATAACTTGAAAATAATTGTCACAAATTGAGGTAATAATATGAAGTAGCGAATTGAAGGCTTTCATAATTATACCAACACCATAATCTGATTGTTTGAAAATCATCAGTCTTATCGAGGTCATAAATTGGGAGCTATCTTCACAGTCGATCAAATTATCTGAAAGAAACTGTCATAAATTGAGGTAACAATTTGAAGTAGCTAATTGAATGCTTATGTAATAATCTCGAAGTATGGTTGAAGGATTTCTTACTCACATGTGGTCACGAAATATTCGAATTCAATATAAGTAAACTTATTCTTTTTTGGTGGTTTACAGTAATCATATAATCGGTCCATGCTTTTATCGTGATCTAACTTCTACCAATGTGACCTGTACATTTATCACTGTGTCTAGAATTCATCTCTATGACATTACATATATATGTTGTCACCTGTTTTAAATATCTTTGACCTATAAATAAACTAGAACTTTATGTGTGACCTAGAATTTATCTCTATAACCTAAAATCCAACTTTGTGATCTAAATTTTATCTTTGTAACCGAAATATATTTGCTTTGACATGTATTCCATATCTATGTGACATGTACATAAAAAAAGACTAGAAATGTAATATATATGATCTGCATCGACATGTTGTATTGGTGCATGCATGTCTTCGTGATATGAACTCTATGTTCGTGACTTGCTACGTACAATATTTGAAGAAATAATTATTATTACGTTAGTTAGTATGTTTGTAGTTAATAGTTATAAAGTTGTTACAGATTGGTTCTTTCCTGCAACTGTCATTGGTTAAGAGTGAGAGCTATTCATGTATAAATACCTTCCAAGTCTTTGATCATGCAACAGTTTTTGCAATAACAGGTTGTCAAAATGAGATTTACATAACATGTCAATTTTTCAGCAATATTAGCCACCTGAACTACTACGTGGCCAAAATACTTTCCTTTCGAATCGTGGACTTCAATTGTTAAATCATTTTCAAGCCCTTCTGGCAAGCTGTATTCAAGTGGGAAGGAAATTTAACCATCCAACTCTATGAAATTGAAGAATATGTAACAAAAATAAAGAGAAAAAGATTACATACAAAACGTGAGTTTCACCAGATCCTGGCTGCATTCGAGATAAAAAATAAGTTAAAAAAACTGTAAAAAAAGCCACAATGTTCTAGTATTGTTCACCAGTGATTCATGTAGCTGTAGCTTGATAATTTCAAAATATCTTCTCTTTCCCAGTCTGCAATTTTTTGGACTTATTGGCACAGAGACTTATTTGATAAGAGAAACTGATTTATTCTCAGAGCTGTTTCCATTTTTTGTATAACACTATATTAATGTGTTGACTAAGCATTAGTCATAAGACTATTTCTAAGAATCCTCGGTCATTCCCAGGTTGGTAGCATATTTGGGGAGAGCACACTTAGAATGAGTTCAATACTGACAGATGGGCAAGTTGGCAGGTTTGGTGACATATTACCTGCTCAAGCTGCGAGGCTTCTTTCATCGTTCACAGCTGCCAGATCAGATTTTTGATCAGAAGGTCAAGATGCAGTCATTGTAGTTGATGGTGATTATAACACTTGATGGGTTTTATGAAAGAAGATAAAGTGAGCTTATGTGTTTCGTTTATGATCGAATTTTTTCCTTATTATTTTATTTCATTTTGAAGCTCCTTTTTATTTAGGTGGTGTTGTATGAATCACATTCTAATGTTCAAGTGTATGGATTCAAAAATTTGTAATGAAATTATCAATTTTTATACAATTCAAGGTACAATTTCAATTTTTCCAATCTATTTACATAAATTATTGTTTTAAAAAAAACCACACACCCTATGGTAACGTTTGCCAAACGTTGCCGAAAGTTTTCGTTAACATTCAAAAAATGTTGTTGTATCTCTCTACTCTACGACAACATATCGATTTGCAACACACGTCCAAAAATTGTCGTAAGCCTACTAGAAATGTTGTTTTTGTTGTAGTGATTTAGTTTAATTAATTTACTCATAATTATATAAGTATATTAATTTATTCATAATTTTGTCACTAATAAACACATCATATTATTATTGTTTCGGTTAAGGTCGAGATAATTAAAATTGAATTAATCAATCTCTGTGGGACGATATTTAGACTTAAAATTCACTTTATTACTTGTTAACGAACTGTATGCTTGCGGTGGTTTTAATTAGAAAAATATTTTCGTGAAAAATGATGGCAAGCCCTTGTTTGATGGCCATTATAAAGAGAAATGTGAGGTAAACGATGTTTTGAATAGTGTTTTTTTTTTTTTGAAAAATGCATGGTTAAAAGGTGGGGAAAAATTTGAGTTTACGTGCAAAATATTTTATTAGGTGAATGCGTAATTGCAAATGAGTATGAGAATAAAGAGTTTTTAATTTAAATATTACAAGTGACGAAATCTTCTAAATGCGGAACAACGGTAGTTTTAGTTTCTGTTTTAGAAGGTCAAAAGAGTTTCTGGAAATAAATTTTCTTTTCTTATCAAAATCTTGCTTACAAGTAGTCTAAATGATACTGATTTCTTGCCCAACTTCAATCGATTGATATTCCCAATTAATCTCCTTTAGCCACCTTTTTTTTTTTTTTTTTTTAAATCTAACACTATACCTACCTAAATATCCAAATTTTCATGAAGTATTTATGCACTTGTTGTAGTATTTAAATAGGATTTTACAAGAAATAAATTCATTGGGACTTTAATTATGTTCTTATTTTCTTGTGATTATTTATTAGTTAAGCTACTGGACTTGTTAGACGCAAGCCGAATAAATTTGTTGCATAAATTTTTATTGTAAAAAGTTTATGTATGAAACAAGCTGGATCATCTTAATATTGTGAAGGTAACTTTAAACCTCCTTTTTTTTTTTTTTTTTTTTGCATGCAAATTTTGCATTCACTTTAAGCTTGATCATAAAGTTCTATAAACATAATGTGTCTTGTTTGCTAAAGTGAACATAAACTAAGAAACTTGTATATATTTTCTCAGCTCTTACATATTTTTTATTAGTCCTCTAACTTGTACGCATCTCTTTTTCTCTCCAATTGATTGGGGGCAAAAACGGAGGTTGAGACAACATCGACAAGCCACAAAACATTTGTTACATCGTGATTGAGTATCTTAACGAATGTACTCTTAAGTATTATCTCATAAGAAACAGTAGAAATAGTAGTTCGACTCGCACTCGACATGGCTAGAGGGTATATTTCTAATCATCTCATACATATTTATGATAAGAATAACTCGAAACGATGATTCTTTACTTCTCTATAGAACCAGGCGATAAAAAAGTGGCTAATTTTGATTTTTATATTTTTCTCTTATAGGTTGAATTACATGCATTCTTTGAAAGTATTTCATAGACGTGAAGATAGAAAATATGCTCCTTCATAAAAAAGGAAGAGTAAAATATCACTGACTAGTGTTTTAAGTGCAGAAGCTGAAATTTTGTCGAGATGATTGGAAGAACTAGCACACATAGTTATATAACACCAAATTATTTATTTTATTTGTTGTTATTATTATTTTGAATATCAGTCCTGTTTGGCTAAACTTAAAAGCACATTTTTTTTATTTCATGGTTGTAATTGGCAATCCATACGATCACAAATGTGACTTGTACAGTTTCAGGATCTGCCTATGGGAAATTTATTGTTCCATGCCATATCCCAACATTGCATCAATTGAAGAAACCTCACCTGTTGTTTACAAGGTATGTTGGACAATTCGGGAGTCTCTCTTTATAACAATATTTTGTAAAATATTTTAACTGTTCAAGTTTTGCATTCAAAGTTCAAGGCAAGACATACCCCCAAGTGCTACCCTAATTCTCTAGCTAATCCGATGACGAAATGTTGGGATACTGACCCCAAGAGAAGACCTGATATAGAAGAGGTGATACGAATGTTGGAGACTATTGACGTTTCTAAAGGAGGCTGTATGATACAAGACGACGATCTACCTCAAGGTTGCTTTTACTTACTCAGACAACAAAGTCAGAATGAATGAAGAACAAGAGAAATCAAAGTTGTAATGATTTTCATTATACGTATACATTATATGTCCCACTAGCAAAATTAAGGAAAATATCACGAGTAATATTTTCAATAATACTTTGGGTCTATGGAAGTGTCAATATTGTTGGGATGTCCTGGTGCACCTACTAATTCTTGACATTAGCAACCTCATGTTTTTCTCATCAATCAACATTCATTTACAAGCTAGAAGACTTCTACAACAGGAACAATTCAAAATGGTGGGGTGGGGTGCTTTCGCTTTGTACCCTCCTATACAGCTAGCGTATGTTTGGTGTGAAATATTACACAGCATTGGACAAAACAAGTGAATTCAACATCTTTTTTCTCTTCATCCTATCCAGTTTTGTCCAATTGAGTCTACCAAACATGCACCTATTGAAGTTTAACCTAAAATGCTCCGGTTAAACATGGCAAAGCTACTAAGCTGATCTCTACTATGTACTTAACTCGCTGAAATGTATCTAATTTCCCATGTACTTCGAATTTCTTCCAGATTTCAAGTTGAGAATTTGCAAAAATTTGTCTTCTACATATATACGCTCATTTTCAAATCAGGACACAGCAAATGCACCATTGATTCTGAAAATCAAAATGTGCAGATGAACAAAATATCCAAGCGACAACTTTGAGGCTTTACATAAGGGTCACCAGCTCCAGTCTTCGTATATATGTCAAAACCAACTTACCACAACCTTTTGACTGGAGAGGCTAAAGATCCAACACACATTTAACCTCACTTGCATTGCTGAACTCTTACTTCACTTGCATTTCTGAACTCTATTTTGAGTATAGTCCGAATTTTTCTCCTCAAATCAGAGGCATTCTCAGGTCTGAACCACTGCTTGCCAAACTGAGATTGAATATATTTTAGGGAGACTCGGAGATTAAAAAGAATAATTCAAACATTGGACAGCAGAATAAGTACCATAGACAGGTCTTTCCTTTTCAGCCTTTGAGGAGCTTCTCTAATGAATCGTTCCATAAAATAGAGAACAAAGAGACCACAGTCGTATTCATTTTTTTGTTGTGGCACCTGTCACCAATAGAAAATAGAAAATGCAGAATGAACAGAGTTAAGATGAGAACCTAAAATCAGTGTTTTAAAGATCATAAAGCATGGCTAGACGTGGAAGCAAAGTTTCACATTTTACGAGCCTAAGCGACGCTTAGGCGTAAAAAAACATTTTCTTATTTTTAATATTATTTTAAATTTTTAATCATTTTAAAAATCATTTAATAATAAAAAACAATACAAAATATTCTTCAACATGGTTTTCACACATTCACTCTAGACAAGCTTCAAGATTTTACAAGCTTGGAATCATATGCGATTAACATGACATAAAATTTCAAAATATCGAAAACACTCATTTTATTTCTATTTTGGAGGATTGGAGCCGATAGTATAGTTAACATGAGATTTATCTTCTTCAAAATGAAAAATATCAACAAACTAAGCTGTATTTCCAATGTAAGTGGGCTCAGGTGCGTGAAGATTATTTGGCGATTCCATTGCATTCAGGAACAGACGCAGACATGTTAGGTTAGATGGAACAATCAAACCTTGTACAAATCGAATACTTTATTCTTAATTTTTGAATAATACATACTTGACTTGAGAGTTAAGACAATGCAGATTTACATTTAAAAAAACATTTCTTCATTAATATTTTGCTAATCATTTTCATCCATTTAATTTCGAAGAGTCATTTTATTAATATTTTGTTTATCACAAGAAAATGCGTATTTATGTTTAAAAATTTTATAATGTATTTGATACAAACAATCAATTCAAGTAATCGAAAGGAAAAACATAAAACTAATATTCAATACTAATAATCAATCAAATAAATACAATTCGAAAAATATAAGTCAAATTGGATATAAGGAGTTTAAACACATTCCATATACACAGTTTGATAAGAGAAAATGCAAATTTAGATTCTAATTACCTGAAAATTTGATTGGAAAGTGATAATTTGTAATAAATGGGAAAGTTTGAAGAGAAATAATATACAAGTTTTAAAAAATTAGAAGGGTTAAGATTTTGTTAAATAGTTATGGATTTCATGAAATATATTATTAAAATTAATTGTTAACTTTGATTTAGACTAAAATTTAGATTTCAATCGATATCAAACAAAACTTTATCAAACATTATTATAAAAAAAAAAAAAAAAACTCAAAAGTTGGGTCCGTCCCTGATTGCATTCATTTTCCAGTATGAAAACATTCAACATATTCAAACACAATCATCCATAGTTAACCACTACTAAGAAATTATGCTCACATTGTAATCAAACAAAAGCAAGTCACCCTTTCTGTTGATTGAGCACAAAGGATTCTTAAATTGTTAAGAATTACGTGTTTAGAAAATTTCTACTTATGATCATATCTAGTTTGAAGCAAAGGCAACCAATACCATGTCCAGAGCATATTGAGCATGTAATTACAATAAAACAGACACAAAGATAGTATTATGCAAACAAGCAAAATACTTGGAGAATCTAACCAATCTCATTAAAGGCTGAAAAGCAAACACAGACCTCAATTTTTCTCTCATCGAATCTTTGCCATAGTTGCCATATTTTGTCCGTAATATGAAGATCAGGCAAACCTTCTCGTCCTAAAAATTTCAACTCTTCTATTAGAAAGCTGCAAATCAGTATACATATTTCACAAGTCAATAATAAGTACAGGTAAAAGTAACAATCGCATCAGAACAGTTACAAAGACATCTTAAAAGAGAAGTGATGCTTGATTCAGTAAAAAGGGAAATACCACAGATACACAACACAATGTCAAGCAGCAGACAGTATGCTTGCCAATGTGCTACAAAAGCGATGCAGCATTATAATAAATTCACAGAGAACACACTTAGAAAGTAACGTGCCCTGGGATTAATATGTAAAGCTACGTAATAAAACATGTATGTTCCTTACAATTAACAGGAATGTGTATATTTGCAAGTGAATTACCACATAAAGAAAAGGATGCTTTTGAACAAAGATGAAGCATGACATTTTGTTCAAATCCAGTAATCTACTAAGAAAGTAAGGAAGGAAATAAACAGCAGAAGACAACATGAAAGACAAAGCTGTGGAGAGAATATCTTACTGAACCAATAAATGTGAAAAGAAGTTAAATAACGTGAATGCTAGATATTAATCCTGAAATAGTGAAAAGGACAACACATTCCTGGCTTTAAGAACTGTAAATACAGATTTTTGCCAAGTAAGGATACATAATAGATACACTTACATAAATAACATATCACAACAGTCTTTACTTGATGAAGATAACGTACAACAATGTAGCATATGAAGTCAATAATTAGTGAATAACAAAATTCAATTCACCTCCTGATGTTTTCAAATATGGACTTGCTTGCATGAAGCCCTAATGAATCCAAGTGAAGTAACATTGGACGGGATTCATCTTCTTTATCAGGTACACAAATAATAATCAAGCTCCAATGCTGACTGCAAGAACACACAAGATCAATGGCAGCTTCGGAAAAAAGGTAAAAGATGTCAAAACAAAAGTCTACCATAACTTTTAGGCTTTAGCCTTTTGGTAAAAGAACAAGATTCCCACTTGCATAACTAAAGAAGCCAAGCTCCAAAATGTATATTAAACATTTATTTCTAACAAAGGCAATAGGTTGCAATGGTAGTATCTATAATGCACCGACATGGATACGCGTGTCCGACACGATATATGTCAGTCAACTCAGACACTCAGATTTTTAGAAAAAGTACGAACATGACACGTTGTCAAAACATTGATTATTTTTTTAAAAATTCTTCATTTATATAGTATAACTTTAGTTGTTATGCTCGCTATTAATTTTTCTTGTTAAAGTCTTTTAAATAAGAGTACCTATTTGTTATATTATCACAACTTTGAGTTAAAACTATATATTACTACTATCAAAGAAAGAAAAGTAACTATGGTAGAGTGTTCCGTTAGCGATGGTATCTAAACGACACAACATGTACCGAACACAAACAAGCTACCCTAGTTGAAGTGTCGTGCAACACAAGGTAGTATCGGTTGCTTATTCAATGAAGGAAAAAAGTGTCAGAAAAAAAATTCTTTTGTGATTAAACTACAGTTTTTTTTTATTATTATTTTTTATTTTTTATTTTTATTACACACTCATCATCATCACCTAATAATATACATTTTTAAGAGCTTCATAATTGACTATACTACTTACTCTTCATGAACAGGTAGAAATATATAAGCCTTCTCAAATAAATTGACACCTTTCCACCACCTTCTGAACTTGACAAATGAAATTTCCTTGTCATTCTGCATTGTTAAAAAATTCACACTTAAGGAAGGACTTCATACAGATAACAGTTAAACAGAGTATGAATTACAATGAGCATTCATCTTTACCTATAAGTTGATAATTTTTCAAGAATAAACTTTTTCGATAAGTTTTTCAACTTATGATTTATGAATGATGAAGTCTCATAAGATAAAGTCCCCAGAAAACAAAGAAAAGTCTTCCAGCAAATCGAATGAGTCAACTATGCATTTTCTGTCCCCTTATATTTCTAAAGGACATTCAACGTGAAACCATTGGAACCACGGTAAGTTGACAGTATCTTTTTTTAAGTAACCTACACATTATCATATGAAGCCCTGGAATTACAAACAAGTAATGTGCATTTGAAAAATTAAAACCTACTTCTGCCACCACTTTTAAAGTATCCCGTAAACAAATATAGCGTTGCAAGGCTATGAATGGGATCAAAATCAAATATTCTAAAAGAAGGCACACCCAGAAAATTATAGCAGAGAAGAAATCAATACCTTGGTCAGGACAGCCTGCTTTAACTTTTTGTAAAAATATGTGTTAAAAAAATGAAAATAGTCACTTTCAGCGCATGTCAGAGGCATTGACTTCTGCAAATACCTAACAAGAGAAGATCAACAATTATTCAAATGAATAATCTCAACATTAATACACTAATGACGACTCTCTCATTTGCATTACTTCTAGATCACCCAACAAAATAAGTGCAATAGTTACTAATATGCCCCATACCCACCTTATGACATAATTTGCACAACGTTAATGAAATGTGTTATGTTGTACAAATATATAATTCCAACGCTGAATTAAACTACAAGTGCAAAGTGAGGGTGGGGTTCTGCACAACGTTAATGAAATGTGTTATGTTGTACAAATGTATAATTCCAAGGTTCACAAAACTACAAGTGCGAAGTGAGGGTGGGGTTCTGCATAACATTAATGAAATGTGTTGTGTTGTACAAATGTATAATTCCAACGTCGAAGAAACTACAAGTGCTAAGTGGGAGTTGGGTTCTACAACCTTATTTCACTTACCTGATGTAAAAATTCATTATGATTGATGACAAATACGACTCCGGAGATAGGCATTCCATGTCTGAATAGCCAATTTCAACTGCCTCTGGATCATCCCTATTTCAAATTTGGAAATTAAAAATCTTGGAACACGTAAACAAAAATTAGACATGTTTACTCAAAGCAGACAGTTCTTATCAATGAAAAACAGAGTGCAAATTCTACCTTGAGGGATAGTATATCCTGGTCTCTTTGATGCTGAAAAAATATAAGACAACAAGAATTAAATTGAACGAAAGAGAACAAATTATATAGTATTTACTGAAAATGAACATAAACAAACATACAAAGTCGAAAAATCAATATACCGTTCATCGACTTTGTCTTGTGCAATTACATCTGAAGCCTCTGGGTCCTCATCCAGTAATACAACAGTTTTTCCAAACTTTAAATTCAAAAACAATGATCAACAATAGAAGATGTCACTACGCTTCAACATTCTATACATCATGGACAAAAGCATGTACATATTAGAAGTGAAAAATGAAAAGGTAAATCCCAGTACACACTGAAATTTTTATGCATTACAAGAGAATGCAGGGTACGGTAGATAATTAATGCTTAAATGGAGCAACATTGTCCCATCCAACACTAAAAGACTTGTAGAGAAAAAAATAAACATAACATTACGGTATTGTCGTCAAACTAGAAATGAAGCAACAGAAAAGACTTCTTAGTATATGAGCAGTAAAATAAAACTAGGGACCAGAGAAACTATTATATGCTATAAATGAGGTCAGAGTCCTTGAAAACATCTCTCATCAAACCAGCAAGTCATCCTAAAATTAATATTTACAAATTTCTCACCAATTTTCATTTTTACAACTTCAATTTCATTATGCAATCACATTTAACGACTAATGATGCTTTTTACAACTTCAATTTCATTATGCAATCACATTTAACGACTAATGATGCTTTAGAGGACAAGTGCATCGTGTAAGTTTGAGATCAACACTAAATCCAATAACAATGCAAGCTGGAAAAGAAAACTGCTAGCAACATGTCACGATAAAAACATTTTCACATCAGTACTAGGAATTAACTAGTAAACAAACAATTAAAATGGAGGTACAAAATGACAATAGGAATACTGGGAGGACTTACATTGTTCTGAGCCAGATCATGTGAAGCTTGTACATCAGAAGAATCCCTCCTTAAATGAACAAAAAAAAAAAAAAAGGACATTAAATAGCTTTAAGTATATCAACCATTTTGTGCCACAAGTTGTTTACAAAGTTGCATCCTTGTGTGCTGAAAGGACTATGACATGTAAACTAAACAAATGTGTTTCTGTCTCTTGGTGTGCGCTACGATGGGCACTGATACATACAAAAGAGGAATTAATAGAATCAAGACACCGATTCAGATCAAGTTTCTTCATATTTGCCCAGAAAGATTCCACAAACGGCTGCCAAATGAAGGCAAGAGTTGAACCTAAATAAAAAGGTTGAGAGGAATTCACAGAATGAAGTCACTGATTCGGACCAAGTTTCTTCATATTTTCCCCACAAAGATTCCACCAACAGCAGCCAAATGAAGTCAAGAGCCGACCCTAAATAAATGGGTTGTCCATAGTTTCCATTTCTTCCCTTTTCTTTGTGTATTTATTATTTTCCAATTTTTTTTAACCTTGAAGATAAAACAGCAACACCACTTACACAAAGGTTACCTTCAAGTGATATTGAATTCATATAAAGATAGCTTTCTTCCTATATCCCTATATAAATCCACAGGTATGAAAGAGTAAACCAACACTGTGTCAAAAATGACCAGAAAAGAACCTCCATAGGAAAATATAGCTAAACAATACCCTAGCAATAAAAAGATTAAGAAATATTAAGAGTATATAGTTTTAGTTGCTTTCTTAGTACCTCGACTCTCCCTGCTGGTGGTAAATTTGACAATAATCATACTTAGCGATATGTGCACAATATAGATTATTATATCAAATTGCTGAAGCATGTAGAGTGAGCCTTAGGCCTGAGGTAAAACTTGTGAAACCTTTGGATCCATCAACCAACCCCATGTAACAAGCTAGGAAGTATCGGCATGGATGCGACAGTCGGAAATGACACGACAAGGATACGATGATATGATGAAGTTTTTCAAAATTATTGACACGACACGTCCTTGACACCCTGAGTAAATTAATATTAATCTTTTTTTTTTTTTTTTTTTTTTCCATAATTTTTTATATTTAAAGTAAATATGTTTTTGTTAATTCCAGTGTGTCAGCAACATATGTCCAGCATGTCGGTGATGTGTCCAAATGCAAAACCAATAAATACTTTGGACAAGCAACTTCAGCGGTGTGTCGGTGTCTAAAGTGTGTCGGAGTTGGTGCATCCTAGGTGGCAGGAGGGCCACGATTTATAAGAAATGGTAGATGATAAAAACCAAGTTCCTGTAGGGACGCACGTGATAGGCCAAAAAAGACAACAAGAAGTAATTTCTATTATATGGTGATTAATTAGTATTAGCGGGTAGCAGCACTTGTCTTTCTAGTAATCACAACAGAAGTACAATAATTTGGATTATTCAGAAGAATATGTGAAACGGGGGTAAAATATAGATAAGTCAGAAAATCCACGTTACATGAACAGCGTAAAGTAACACTTACTTCTTCGAAAAACAGCCAGGGAAATCTTCTTCAGAACAGGGGGAAGGAGTAGAAGAGTTTCTTCCTCTTTGCTCCTCATTCGGCTGGAGTTGTTTGTCAGTGTTTCCAAAAAGATGATTAGGTGATTTAAAAGGCATTTGCCTTGACGAAAAGCCACTCTTGCATGTTCCATGAGATTGAAATTGCCCATTTCCTCTCTTATTCTTGCTATCACAGCGAGAAAGAGCTGACATTTCTTTTTCAAAGGCATTGCTCGCCCGGCAACCTGTCTGTTTGATCATGAATTGAGAGAAAGCGTTAATACGTGAAATCAGTCATGCTTTTAAGTCAATTGCTCAATGATGTTTCCATACTTTGTCATCCAACTTGCTGGAAAAACATGAAGCAAATAGGGACTGCGATGTAGGTACAGATGATAAAGCCCCTGGCCTTGAGACATCAGAAACACCTACAAAATACAATAAGCCTTTGGAAAAGAAGGATCGTTGGGCTGAATAGCTTAAAGCATGAAATATATAAGACTTGCAGTATCCATCCCCTATTCAGACAATTTTATTTGTGAACTTTACATTGCACTCTACAAGCCCAACAACCACTTAAGCCTTAATGACAGATCTGTAGATGTGAAATATTTTCATGCCTGCTGAGCATTTTAAAAATCATAGGAAATGAAGTTGTAGATAACTTCTAGAAAGCCTCAAATTGAATGTGCACGTGTGCATGGATAATAGATTGAAAAGTAACAGTAGCTTACCAACAAAAGTTGGGTCTGTTGACTGCGTGGGCTTCTTGCATCTTCCATCTTCCTGTGCAGCAAATGTCATTTCAATAATGACAAATATTCAACACATAAAACAAAGAAGTATACATAGATCTCATGAAGAAAGAGCTACAGAATCCGCATAGTCAAAGTTTTGCACCACAAATCATAACCAGATCAAGTACCAGAACCAAGTTACTGTCTTCAAGTACGGCTAAATGACGTCATAAAAGCTTACATACGGGTTGAATTTCAACTCAGGAGACAAGAAATTATCACAGTTTTCCAAATTAAAAAAAAAATGTGAATTGTTAGGATGATACCATATATGCCTTTAAGAGTAGTAAATGCCATCAATGACTAATGGTTCGAAATCATTTTATACGCCATTTGATAGATCAAATAAATATGCTATGCGATATTTATACTCCAAAAAAAAAGGCAATAATGGATTTTAAACACGAGGTCGATTATTGGGATCATAGATGTCATAGCAAAACATGAACTGCTAAAGCTTAAATGCCATCAATGACTAATGGTTCGAAATCATTTTATACGCCATTTGATAGATCAAATAAATATGCTATGCGATATTTATACTCCAAAAAAAAAGACAATAATGGATTTTAAACACGAGGTCGATTCTTGGGATCATAGATGTCATAGCAAAACATGAACTGCTAAAGCTTAAAATTTGTGGTTACATTATAATATCAAGCTAAAATGTTACTAAATTAGTGGCCCACACAAGGATGGCACTACAACGAAAACTCTGGAAACGATATTATGGGTGAAATCTTGGGACATGATTTTCGAATCTAGGCATTATTCCTCTTCTTTTCTCTCACTGAATGTATACTTTTATGCGGCTTTAAAAATGGGATGCAAATCACATCAATTCACATTATCTACCTTTTCAATTCACTCCATTTCTATCCCTTTTACTCCTGTTAATGCAAAATGAAACCAGTTAATCTCAGCTACTTGCATCAATTTAGTATAATAGAACACAAACCAACTTCGACAAATTCTTTTTTGTCATTAAAAATGGCGATTCACACCTCCAGTCAGTGTGACCCTTTCCTCTCTCGAAACCCAAACCTTTCAAAACCTAACCTTTCAACATTCTCATACCAAATTTAGGGGAAAACGTAAATTAGATAATTTTTAACAACAATCTTAACAATTCAACCTTCTGATGCTTTCTGCGCTCCAACTCCTCTTCATGCCGCTTTATGCTGACTAGTAACTTTTCTCCGCGGTCACGCAACTTAGCGGACAAAGAAGGGAAACTGTTCTTCAGCCTTTTAATTTCCATAATCAATTCGTCATCAGACATTTGCCGAAAGTGATCGCCTCTGGATGACTCCTCGCCTCCGTCAGCCATCGGTTTCTCCGCCGCCGTCCCTGCCGCCGGCTTGACCAACAGAACCGTATCCTCGTCGTCCTCTTGCCCGAGTAGCTTATCCCAGTCCAACTTTAGAGGAGATTTCCTCTTTCTCTCTCCACCCCCTTCCATGCATGAGTGTATTATATATGTATAGGTGATGGAGGAGATAATGCTGGTCAATTGTGTGTCTGTGAAAATGACTCCGCAACTCTCTTCTCCTGTAATTATGTTTTTTTCTTTGGCTAAATCAAGGTTACAAGGGTGAGAGAAAAACAAAAGTAAAAATTATGGCCAACCCACCTCAACCTTTCAATTGCGTGGTTTTGAGTCCTTAAACCCTTCAACTTCTGAGTATCGACATTTTTTAAATGAGTAAATTGTTAGAAGGGAAATTACAAAAAAAATCAGGTGGTTAAAGATTGATTTTAAAAAATCAGGTTGAAAGTTTAATTATTCAAAAATCAAGTATTTTATTTTACATATCAAATCCAAACCCTAAAATAATCCATTTCTCTCAACTCGCACTTGACTATTTGCAAAAAAATGTATCCAAACTCCGGTCAGCTCCAACCTCCAAAGCCACCGGACATTACTACCGGCCGACAGCCCTCAACTCCAACTTCACATACCACCAAACATCTCCCAATTCCAACAACTACAGTAGCCGAAATCTATGTGCAAAGTTCACTGCCTTCCAAACTGAAAATCTCCAGAAGTCAAGCTTCCGGCCACCCCCATGGTCAGAACCCACCACTGGCTGACTTCCCATCACTAGACGAACATACCCATGCCACCAATTCACTACAAAAAAACCCCCACAGCATATTAATTGTGCAGCTAATTCTTCACCAGTCATGACATTCGCGAAATCTCCTGCGAAAAACTCAAATTCTAACGTCGGTGTCCACACCCATGGTGGCGAACCACCTGGGCTGGGTTCGCCGTGATGGCGAACCCAGCCCAACCATGGGTCTTCATCAATTTCGACTTGAGGCGGTTGATTTTCTGGGAGATGGTGCTTGGTAATGGAGATGGTTTTTTATGTAGGTGTTTGGTAATGGAGATGGTTTTTGATGTAGGTGCTTGGTAATGGAGATGATGAGCACTTATAAGTAGATATTGTGTCGAATTGGAGTTGAGGGAATCGGAGAGGCGGTGGATCTATGGGTATGGGTTGGATCTGTGCAAGTGGCTGTTATTGGTGGTTAGCTGTTGGTGGTGGTTGATGTGTGTTTGCCTTTTGTTGGGGCAGATATGTGTGTGTAGCTGTGTATTGACGGATCTGATGTTGGTGGTTAGGCTGGTCTGTGGTGGTTTGGATGGTGGTGGTTGTTTGGTATCTGTACCACAGTTGTTGTTGGTCAGATCTACTTGTGACAGTGGTGGCACTGTTGGTGTGTGGTGGTATTTGACCAGATGTGGTGCGTGGTGGGTTGACAATGGTGGTGGCAGTCGACAGTAGTGTAGGTGGAGGATGTGGCGGATCTAGTGATTTTGTTTTTGTGACTAAAAATATAATCTATGACCTTAAAATTCTGTAATATGTAATTAAAAATATAATATGTGACCAACCATTTTGTTATCTGTGACCTAAAAATTATATAATCCGTGACCATGAAAAAATCTGTGACCAACTAATTTGGAAATCTATGACTGTGTGACCTATAAATTTTGATATGTGACCAACTAATTTTGAAATTTGTGACCAACGAATTGATTATGACCTATAAAAATTTTTAACTGTGATCGTCGGAATAATTGTCAGAATCGGAGCAGTCGCCGAAACGATCGCTGGAAAAGAGTAGTGGCCGGAATAGTCCTTGGAATGGTAGAGGTGATGGAGGTGGGGCGAGTTAATTATATTATATTAGAATTAAATATTTAATAATTAATTAATAAATAAATATTTTTAATTAATAAATAAATACCTAAGTTTTGCATTTTGAAACTTGACACCTGAAAACTGAATTGTGTCAAAGTTAATATTTGATTTTTGAATTTTTCCTTTATTAGAAAATACGGGTCGTGGACCCGACCCACAAGTTATTAAAAGGGTTGGAGGGAATTGTTTGAATTTTAACTTCAAATATGTAACTCTCTACAACCATCATTAACTCCCATACAACTTCCATTCATTTTATGCATTGGAAAATAGAGGGAGAAAGAGGACATGAAAAATTGAGTGAAAATTTGTATGGAATTTTACACCTAAATTGGAAAGTACTTAGAACCATATTTTGGGCATGAAATCTTACAAAATTTGACACTTAGATTGTGGATAATAATCCACTTCCATAGTGATCGGGATTGAGACCATTGGAGAGCAAGGAAATGTAGATTTTGAAACTTTGGAATGCAAAGTGATTCAACCATGAAAAGATCGTGGAATTCATCATTTCAAGTAAGTTTCTTGACCCGAAATTCATGTTGAAGAATGCTGCGATTTCTTACATTGGTATCGAAGCTATAAAAGTTGTTTCATTTGTATACTATCTTATTGTAAATTGAATTATCATGTTGAAAAATACATATTGTCATTTTTGTTGAAACTTGAAGCATTGTTAATGACATGTTATGAAATATGCAAGATAAATTTACGAAAATTTTACAGCATATTCCTCATATGATGTAGATCATATCTGCAAAGTTTGGAAATTTTTGGTTTTCTAAATTTGGAGAAAAATGAAACCCTAGATAAAATTGTCGAAACTTTAAATATTTACCGCGACCTGTTTGTTCATCTTTATGCAGTAAGATTAGTATGGTTAGAAAGGTCTTCTCATAAGCTTTCCAACAATATAAAGAACACAAATTTTGGACTTAAAATGAAGAAGTTACGAGGTTTTGAAGTTTTGGATGAAAATTTGATTTTTTGCATTAAAATTGTTAAAATCCGAAACTTAATCACATGATAACTTCTTCCACACTGTGTTTCATGATAACCATTTGATATAGTTTGATATATCTTCCGGATACCTTTTCAACGGTATAAAGAACATAATTTTTGGCTTTGAATTGAAAAAGTTATGACCTTCCGAAGTTTTGATAGAAATCTGAAAAAAAAAAATGGCAGAAACTTGAACTATTGCCTTGGATGTGAATGATTCCAAATTAAATTCTTAGAGAACTAAATAGTGGTCCCTTAAGTACTCCAACTATAATTTCAAAAATTTCATGTTGGTCCTAACATTTTTGAATGTTGATTAATTCAATGCAATTTAGAAATTTGCATGTTGTATATTGGTCCCAAAATTATTTTTTTGAAAGTTGATTATTCCAATAACAATTTCGAAAATTGCAACTGGATCCTTGAAATATTTTAATTTTTTATGTGCAATTAAAATAAATTCTCAGAAGATCAATTTTTTTAAATTTTATTATTGAAATAAAGAAATGTATTAAAAATATCTTTTTGGACTAAAGTAAATTCTGAAAATTTTATAAAAATTAAGAATATATATTAAGTGGTATTTTCCTAGTGTGAGTTATTTTATTTTATTTTGAAGTGTTTCATTTTTTTTAAAATAAAAAATACTATGAAAGTATTTAAAATACCACGTTTGATATACGTTAATGAGTTGTGTGAGTCTTGATTATGTTATGTGATCCATTGCAACTTATTTTTCAAGTTTGTGCTCGATCGGATATGACTGAATATATGCAAACTTTTAGCTTCTTTAGAGGGAATGCTAGAAAAGTATGTGTTATAGAACTTGTTAAAATATCTGGGGCTTATCGATATAAGTAAAAGGATTTCGAACATAACATAATGTGGAATACATGAATATTTTGGGACATAAGCTTTTGGTTAAGCAGAATATGATAATTCTGATGTCACTTTCTATTTGTTAGGACTATGTTGCAACATAGATTTAAATGTGATTGAAGATTTGTAAAATAAAACTTAAATGATGTTAGTTTTATTTTTGAAAGAATTAATTTGTAATATCATGATATATGTCATAATTGGATAAACGTGCATATTTATGCTTTTATTTCATATTATGAAATTATCTAATTGAATACACGATATCCGTAAATTAGTGTATTGTTATAAATGTTGAGGTGAGTAGAATTAGTGAGATTCTTACTTAGACCTATTGATTGTCATTGAGTGATAGTTCAGTGATTGAAAGATTTAGAGAAAATCTCATCTAGAACTATTTGATTCACCAACTGAGTGGGAGTTCTCAAGTTGGAAGAATTAATGTAATTCTCGCTTAGAACCAATGAAATTTTGCATTATGATAGTAGAACAATAGGATTGCGCACGATGATTGAGAACATAGTGAACTTTAAACTATGTGTCTAACGTTGAACAATCGTAGACGTTAATTTGTATTAATGTAAAGTTGAATGTGCATAAATGGGTGTTGATTGAAAATAAAATGTCTCTAAAAACTGATAGATCGTGGCATCAAAATCTATAATAGTTAAATAAAACTGATAAGCTAAATATAATAACATTTGACATGATAAGATTTTGAGTGTACTAGAAGGATATGATGCTTTAGAGAGCATCAACCACGTAATAGAAGACCTTATATAGGTCACACTACTCTAGAGAATGAAGATCAGAACTTTGTTAAGTACGAGAAAAGATGTATTCTAGTACTTGAACATTTGAATTGTTAAGTTCTATTATAAATAATCTTTTTCTCGAATGTGACTTGGCTAAGATGGTTAGTATAAATTTGACATTTTTGTTGGTCACTTTTTTTTTTGACAAGTAATAAGTTCCAATAGTCTCTTCTTAATAGATGAAAATTTTGAAGGTCAATGCGGCTTACAAATTGAAGTGTCAATTTTCTCTATTGACACTACTCGATGTGTGAGTTAAAAGACGTGCGACTTGATGCTGCTAAGTGTTGAGGATACACTTGTGTAGCAATGTTCTAATTTGCATAAGACTTGGATCTTAAGCAGTATATGAGCTAGAACAAATGTGGGATAGATGGATAGACTAGAAAAGGGACCAAGAAGAACATATCAGATAATAAGTGAATGAAAGTGGATTTGGTAGATGATTGATGTTATAAAGGTTCAAGTGCTTCAACTATATGGTTTGAATCTCCTAACTTGAAAGTGGTTGATTTAAAGGATATTGCACTTGAATATATTCCTGTTAGTGTTGTTTACGTGTCAACACTATAAATATTGGATCTTATCTTGTGTGGATAGTGGATTCAAGGGTTAGAAACCCACTTTATATGAGATCAAGAAGTATCTTACTCCATTGTCGAGTCTTTGGCTTGATACAAAATAAATATATAAAATGATGAAGATGGAGTAGAAATTTATATGACTGATACTGCAACTTAGTGTTGCAAAGTGGAGAAACTTACCTCATATTTGATATTAAGATAGTATCAAAGACTCCACTAAACTTAATCTCAGTTGTTCTTCTAAAAGTGGTCTATTACTTGAACTTATACGTGGTATTTATGTTCATACTCACAATGGTGATGTTTAATTATGGTTCTGGATATTTGTGCAATAGTTTGAGCTTTTGAGTTGAGAAAACTATTAAAGCTGTAAGAGTTAAACTTCCATTGAGTAAATCCAATCGAATTTTTTGATAGATAGAGATGGATTTTATATTTCATTACATTTATAAATGGATTCACGCATCTCAGTTGTGCTTCTGATTTTCTTAAATTGAAAATATTGTATTGATTTAGACTTATCTGAAGTGGAGTAGAAAATCAGATTATGGAAGTGAAAACTTTGAGAACTATTTAATAGCGTGAATCTCTATCACTAGATATCGGTGATCTATGTAATGAAAGAGATCTTTATTTGATTGACTATTTCTTAATCACCAATAATTATATGGTGTATTGTGTAGAAGGATAAAATATAACTGAATATGTTGAGATTTGAGATATGCAATCAAATTTAAGTATTTGTTTTTGGCAAGAGTGTTGGTTAACTACAATGTATCAGTTAACAAAGTTCTTTCTAAATTAGTACATTTAGAATTGTATAAATTTTGAACACGAAGACAACCAAATATGGGTTGTTTTAGACTCATAATCGATTATGTAAATTCTTGATAATGAGTTTGGGAACATGAGTCTATTAAGAATGAGATGTATATCTGAGATACACATAATAGTTCAAAAAGGTACTTAATTGAGATTTTGGATGGATATTGGGTCACAAAATGTGACATTTGACATTTTTTTTCTTAGTAAGAGAGAAATTTCTGGATAATATTATTGAAATTGATATTATGTGTATTGATGGATCAGTTTTTTGAATATGTAGAGTTAGCTTAAACTTCTAATTCAAGTGGAAGTAATCTGTTTCCAAGTGGGAGCTATCTCTATTCGAGTGGAAGCTATCAAAGAACTATCTAATTTCAATGGATCTTGGTTCCGAGTGGGAGCTAAGAGCTAATCAATTTCAATAATTCATGGTTTATAAAACCGGTGGAGAAATTTGAGGAAAGTGATGGAAGTATATATGGAGTACATAATTCCAATCTAATTTGAGATTTGGTGGAAGTTCTAATTGGACATTATGTTTATTGAGAACATTCGGATTCTTAAAAACTAAGTAGAAACTAATGAGATTATGATAGATAAAGCTCATTTTTTAGGGAAAGGTTATACTCAATATGAGTATATTGAGTTTGATAAATCTTTTTCTTAACAGTGAGATTCAATTCTATACGCTGATGCTAGTCATGATAGTGTGTTTAAGTTTAGATTACACCAAATAGACTTTGAGACTGTATTTTCATTCTCAGTTGAGAATTGATTGAAGAGATCTACATGAATCAATTTGTAGGTTTCATGTTGAAGGCTTTTATAGTATTGTGGTAACTTCTTAGTTACACTTATAGCCTAATACAGTTATCTTGACACTGGTACTTGAGTTTTAATAGGGTTTAAGTCTCGTACAAAATTTCACCATGTGGATGGATGAAATTTACTGTATTTATATAAAAGTCTGATGGTAGGTTGTAATTCTAATTTTGATGTTAATGACACTATATTAGGTAAACATGAGAAGGAGTATGTTGAGACCATTTTGAAATGGTTGTCCTCAATTTTTGAGACGAATGATATATGTTTAGCAAATTGTATATTTTGTTTAAATTATTATTCCAGTCTTCTTTCTCTTTTACAAGAGTAGCATACCATAAAGATACTAGAATATTTTTTTAATTGTGGAATTGCTACCATATTGATACTTCTATGTCAAAAGGTGACTATATGAGTCTTCATGTTGTCTAATGACTCCATAAATGCACAAAGAAATATCTAGAGAACCATATCTAGTATGATTAGGAGTTACAAGTATGGTATAATGTATACTTGTCCTAATATTTGTCATGCTATAGATCTAGTCGGTAGGTATCGGTGTTGTCCTTAGAAAGGATATTTTGATACTTGAAGGGTACTGCTCTCAATTATTCCATTTTGTTGTTGAGTGAATAACTTGTGATTGAAATAGATATACAAATATCGACTAAGGATGAGAGTTAGTCAAGCATAAATAGTTATTAGACTTGTGCAATCTTACTACATAGAATAGCAAGAAGCATATCTTGTAGTATATAACTTGACAACTGAAACAATTGTTTGGTATAGATGTATTGGGCATCTAATGATATTAGTTGTGAATATGACATCCATGATAGTTATGAAATTATCTCATGTGATAAGGATCTCAAATATCATGATGGAACCAAACACTCGATAGTGTTTATGTAAGAGACATTAGCAAAGTAAGTGTCTTAGCAATATATCTACGTAAATGATGGTTTGTAATCATCATATTCTATTGTTGGGATTACGAGATAATATCGAATCTCTAAAATTATGTAGAATATGATACTTAGTGTATCAGAAAACTCTTGATTAAGTTTTATGTGCTCATAAATGAACAATTTTGAGTTTATGTGTAATATATTGTTGGGATTACGAGATAATATGTTATATACACATATAAAGTATGTCAAACAGGTTGAAATTGATTTACTTACACGAACAATCGCCTCAGATACTTTGTGGTGTGCTGAGATGAGACAAAGTGGTTATGTTGTGTACATGATCCGATCGCCTTGATAAGATATCAAGATGAGATTACAACAAGTAATTGAAATAGATTTTGTTATCCATTAAACCTGTTTAGTAGTCAGATCGAGTTCTCGATTTGAGATTGCCTAGATGAATGAATATAAGGAGAATTCAAGTTAGGTATCGGGGAATACCAGAATTAGGATCTATACGGTGTTATTTGTTTATAAAGGATATGACATACACCTTAAGAATGGGAGAAAACATCGTAGCGCATGTTTCATACCACACGTGCTTTTACGACCAATAATGGGTAAATGAGTGAATGGATCCCTGCTTCCTCATTGTGTGAGACTTTGAGGTTTATATAACCTCATATATACCTTTATGACTTTTGACTATTTCTTGAGATTTTATTTCGGTGTTGCTACTTTAGCATGTTGCCAATAACTATGATTGATTCGGTTTGATAGGACATGTCTAGGAAAGCCGCTGATTTAAAGTTGAAGGATTCAAGTGGGAAATGAAAACTATTTTGACCAACATTTCTATTTGTATTCACCGGCCGGACAATTGTGTTTAACCATTTAGGGTATAGAACATAATTGTAAATACAATGATATGATATGGGGTTCAAGTACGTTCCATAAATATTCGAGGGATCGGAAATACTTGAATTAATGTTGGAAAATGAGTTTGGGGTATAGCGAGATGTAATGTTCCTCTAGTAGAGCTGCTGTATATCCCTAATAGGTTTATAGTACTGTGAGCTCTCTAGCCGCACGATCTATTTATCGTATGAATTTTTGTAAGATAGATCTTGAGAAAGATCTAACGTATAATATTTGTTGGTTCGGATCAAACCCATCATGTGCGAGTGGGAGATGTTAGAAAATACAGGTCGTGGGTCGCCTATATGGGATGACCCGATCCACAAGTTATTAAAAGGGTTGGAGGGAATGGTTTGAATTTTAAGTTCAAATATGTAACTCCCTACAACCACCATTAATTCTTATACAACTTCCATTCATTTTATGCATTGGAAAATAGAAAGAGAAATAAGACATGAAAAATGGAGTGAAAATTCGTATGAAATTTTACACCTAAATTGGAAAGTCTTTAGAACCATATTTTTGGCATGAAATCTTACAAAATTTGACACTTAGATTATGGATAATAATCTTCTTCCATTGTGATCGAAATTTAGACCATTGAAGAGAAAGGAAATGTAGATTTTGAAGCTTTGGAATGCAAAGAGATTCAACCATGAAAAGATATTGAAATTCATCATTTCAAGTAAGTTTCTTGACCCGAAATTCATGTTAAAGAATGCTGCGATTTCTTACAGTGAATATACTCTTATTTGACACAATCGTTAATATGGACATTGAGTTTTCAATTTTAAGTATGATTTTGATGTTCATGTTGAAGTTTAGTCATGTGCGACCTTGATTTACATATTTAATAAATGCGGAAACAAGAACTTTACTTTTGAAGGTTGATGACTCAAAATCATACTAATTGAAAGGTTAGGACTCAACCCCAATTCTTTTAAAATACAAAATCACACGTGTGTTTGAACCACATTATTTTGAAAGAATGTGTTCTAGAATAGTAGATTGATGGAGAATGTGTGGTTGAAAAGAAGGAAAAATTATTGATATGATGTAAAATAGTTTTTTATTGAAGAACGTGTGATTGAAAATGAGTAGACGAATGAGAATGAAAATTTTAATGTGTACCAAACAGAGGCTTAACATAAAAAGGTAATGTTGGCATTCTTAAGAGTTATTCAATAGTTGACCTCACAAACTTCCTTGATTAAAAACTGACGACTCGTAAATAAAGACAAGTTATGTTCATATTAATATCAAACAACTGCAAGAAGTCTCATTTCGAAGTTAGAATCTTATTCATCTATGTTCGTTCAATTTTGTGGTTATTTTCTTCTTTAGTTTGTTTAGGTTAGAAATCTTTGAGTTATAGTATAAAATGCTATTGGGAATTGAGCATTGTAGTTTAAAATTTAAGATTAATTGATGATTGTTGTGTTCTTTTTAATCTTCACCAAGTGGGAGTTAGTAAGGAATGGCTCCTCACTGATTGTAAGTAGTCGGTGAGGAATTAATCCTTCTTAGCCTCTACAATATTTGATAAATTGTTCCTCACCGATCTTTACACATCGATTGTAAAGAGCTTGTGATTCCTCACAGACTGCAAAGGTTTGTGTGGAATTATTGCTCATTTATCCCCACAATTTGTGAGGAATTTTTTCTCGCCGACCATCACAATCTGCAGGAATGTTTCAAATTTCCTTATTAGCTTACTAAAATTAATACGTTATTGCAGGATGGAATATGAATAAATTTAAAAAAAAAAGAGTAGAATTTTGGGAAAGTGATGTCCAACTGTAAAATCCAAAACATAAAAAAAATGCATTGGATGTTTTAGACGACAACCATAAACTACTTTTACACCGATCATGCATATGGAAAACATTCACATATGGTACATGTAGTTCTCTGATGATGAGTTGTGGTTCAAATAGGATACAAGAAGGTGACGTGGTTCTCCTTATTCAAGTTTACCTTTATAAATGGTCTAAACTCACATAATGCAGAAGTTAGTCCCAATATTTGTGAAAGAAAAATGATTATTGAATGAATATTTTGGAGGTAGGTATGTTGTTACTCTTGCACAGTTGAAGATTACATTTGATGAATGCTCAGTGATGGAAGATATAAATATAAGTTCAAATTGGTGTTCATCATGGAGATCGTGCTGAAATGCAAACACCACGAGACATCTATCAATCATTTTTCATTGGATGTAGTAGACGATCTTGATTGTATTCAACAACTATCAATGAAGTTGGAGGTACTTTATGCATACGTTTCATGTTTTTAAGATGAGGCATTCGACCAAGAGGCATGTGGGTTTCCATTGGCGTACATGTAAATGTTAAATCCTATGATGCTAACATTTTATTTAATTTCAATGTGTAATACTTGTAAGTGTTGTAGGTATAGACGTACAAAATGGTCCCAGCGTTGGTAGCTAAATAGAAAACAAGAAAGAATAGACGAGGCTCCCGATGATGCTGAATTAGTAGGCAACAAATATCCTTAATGCGGAAAATATTCCCACAATCCTTTTTGATCCTTGAGTGAGTATATGTGTTATTTTATATTTATATTTGTGCATAAATTTAATAAATGACCATTAAAGTGTTGAAGTGTTGATATGGAAGTCCATACAGTGTTGACAGCTATAGTCAAGGAGATAAAACATTGGTATGTCGGAGGATTGTATCTTTGACCTAAAGAAGATGATCAAATCCTTGATTTTTTTATCTTGATGTTGATAGGGTATATAGATCTATATTTTGTATTATTGCATTATTGCACGTGATAGAGGTGTACTTCAATTTTTTTTTTTTTTTTTTATCTAGAGCTCTTCAATTGAATGGTGATTTCCATTCCCCCTTTCCATCCACCACAACAGAAACCTAGAGATCCATCCTTGATAATAGCACATTTGTTACGTTTTTCACCCATTAGTGTTTGCATTTCTATAATTATTTGACGTCTAACTGTACTAAGTACTTCTATATCTTGGTTTAGGTTGCAAATGGGTGAAAACGGTGAAAATGGAAGAAACAAGTGAAAAATGATCAAAAATTGATGAAAGTGAAAGTTCAGGGACTAAATTGTAAATATTTTAAATTTGTTTCTAACCTCGTGATAAAGATTCAAGAGTATTGAGGTCAATTGGATGAAGAAATGAGTCAAAGGGATGAAATATGACCAAAACATTATCACATATCAACTTTCAAGTTGAAAATGTTGCACCGATTTTCAATCTCATATTGAGACCCGTTTTTGGCATGGAAAACAATCGAATTTGAAGATATTCTCTGAATAAAAGTTGTAGCCCTTTGAGTTAGCTTTTCAACGTATCTTGAATAATCTCAATCAGACATCTATATTGGAAGTTATGATCAAAACACGGAAGGCTGTCCAGCTATATACTAGGAGCCAGCCCAGGCTCTCGCCTAACCCTGAATTTTAATACAGAAAGCAAATATTTTGCCTGGGCAGCCGTCCCATTTTCTACTAGGCACCCGCCTAGGCCAAATCGGGAAAAAAATCTCATGTTTTCTTCTACGACTCAAATACTTATGGTAACTTATTGTGACACGGTTTCTTAACCCTAAAAGACCCCAAAACGTTCCAGAACGCCACATTATTCATTATGCATCATTCTTCCATTGATTTTGGCTCAAGAAACTCATGAAGAACTAACAATTTTAGTGAAACAATGGAGGAACTCAATTGGATATGGTGATTTCACATATATTATTTCATGTAATTGGTTTTTTCTTGCTAAATAATCTTAAGATTTAGACTTTTCTTTTCATTAATTTACATTGAAATCGATTTAATAATTACTAGATTTTTCATTGATTCAGTCATGCTTTTTTCATTGTTTAATCAAAGTATTTATTGAGTTTCAATTTCAATTACTTATTGTTGAGATTAGTTTAACTTTTATCAAATCCTTTATAGATCCAGTTATGCTTCTTTTATCGTTAGATTGAACTAATTGTTGAATTTTAATCTTATTGGCGATTAATTACTGCTATATGCTTGATGTATATGGTCGATCTTTGATCTTGTTCCAATAAAATTGTGTGAATATGTCATAAGTATAGATTCTAGGATTACACTTGTAAATTAAATTGGTTTTCATGATATATCTTCTGATTAGAGTACCGGGATGAAAGCCTCTAATTGTGTTATAAAAATGAAATAATTGATGTGAATGATCCAATCCAATTGAGGGAACTCCCATGCTTCACCACCTCAAATTATTGATTTTAACTTTGCTACTTCACATTGAATTTACTACAAATTTAAGATGATAACTCATCCCTGTTTGGAACACTTTGAACATTTTTCCATCTTATTGTGCATACGACACCCCAAAGCTGCACTACAACTACCGTGTTATTCTTTGGGCATAATCAAATCCTCATGCATACTTTCATCCGTACATTGATCTTCTACATCACGTCGATCTTATTCACCTCTCGTGGACATACATTCTACTATATCATTAGATAATTCATTTAAAGTTTTAGCAGACATATGTCAGGGATGGATAACAAAATTACGAGTCACATAACAGATGTGTGATTTAAGATAGGACTTTTAAACAATGTGGATGCGATTATTGAGTGGACGACCGTCCTATTGATGGATAGGACGATAGAAATTTCTAATAGAAAACAAGTGTTGGGAAAGGGAAGGAGATGATAGATGAGGGGACAGAGATGATGAACGGGGCACTCGAAAGGATGAAGATGGTAGACAAAGTGAAGGATAGGGTAGACGAGGTGGTGGAGATAGTTGATGAGGTGGTGGATAGGATGGACAAGATTGTAAAAGGGGTAGTCAATAGATAAAGAGAGCGGCGAGATGGTGACTGAATGGGTAATGGAGACTGTCTTCGAGGTGACGAAGACCATGCTCGAGGTAATGGAACCTAGAAATCATACGATTAAGGTGATTGAGCCGGATGTATTGGATAATAGGATAAAATTACCATCATAACATGTTAGTTTACCATTCATAGTCAAGGAGAAGATGAGAAACAATTCTTTAAATAGTAAAGAAAGTTAGTGATTGAATAATTTATGTATTTGCTAATGTTGTACCATGAATCAACTTGTAGTTATTTTTGTATATGTCAACTTTCTATTTTTTTCAGCAGGATACATCAATTAAGTTATTGGAATATTGGAGATGCTAAGCAAATGATTTCCCAAAGTGATGACAAACATGTAGTGTATATTGGACGATGTAAGTAAAATATTATATTATGTATATTATTTACATACCATTTTTGTTGATGTAGCATTTTGACCTAACGGTGTATCTATTGCGACTTCAAGTTTGTACATATCCACCGTCATTTGACGCTGCTAGGAAAGTTATTCTAGACTTTATATTCAAGAATGCTCTTGATATTGAGCAAAAGACACGAGATGCATATTCATATAGGTACAAGTTGCTAGATTATCCCTTAGCTTATGTGCATGGAATGGAGCCAAGACTAGGTAAAAAAGTAGAAGGTTTGTACAAATATATACATTCCAATGGTACCAAATGGATACTGATTTGTTGCTGAGGTCAAGTTTGTGAAGTTTACTATTTATGTGTACGGCCTTGACAAGACTTGTCACAATCAGGGTAAGCTTGAGAAGATTTTATAGTCTATGTGCTTTATTGTCCCCATGATGGCTAGGGCAATGAATATTCAAGTTGGGGATAAACTAATAGTTGTGATGAAAGATACCACAAAACAAAATATACTGTAAGTTCTTTACATTTATGATCTTTACTTTTAGTCAGAGTTATTTAAATGTTAAACACATATTGTATTATTTATTTGCATGGATAATTGTGGTGTATTCACAATGAAATTTACCAAATTTCAAAGAATTGGACATAATGTAGTCTTTATCAACAACCATTACATGTTTATTGGAGGATCAAGCTTGATGGTATTTATACACTTAACTATGACCCCTAGAGTTTTTTATATAAATTTATATACATTGAATTAACTTATACATGTTTTGTTATTCAAATGTTAGATGGTTGATGTATGACTCAGTTGCTTCATAGCAAAAGTTTGTAAAACATGACAATTTAAACAACAATAGTGCATACAAGCGCTAGCTTTTTACTCCCAACGCAAGAATGTACCAAACATCAAGGGTACAATCGTAACATCCTCTAGAGTTAGTTTTTTATTCTCCTTATGACTCCTTGCATTGTACTTCCAATTTGACCTATCTCCTAATATCTTATTTGATCAACCAAAACATTTTGGGTATTTAATAAATGAAATCGTTGGGTTCAAATATAATCATAGAACCATTCAAATTTGCTTCAATTCTGTTCATACCATAATTAATTTTTTTAATATTTACAGCAACACTACATAAATATAACTAATGACTTGTTCATTCATAACTTTTACAAATTAACGTAGTCCAATTTAAAAATATAAATAACAAGTTGTCCAATAAGATTAATTTACCAATGTATACAAATATCAAAAAGTAGATACTAATACTAAAATATTTGTGATCCACATCAATAATTCTTTTACTTTTAGTAGCATACATAAAAAAATGAAATATAAACTAAAATTTATTGAAATACAATATTTTTTAAGTATTGCTAATACCTACCAACTATTTGATTTCATCATCAATTGAATTTAGAAATTATGTTGGGTTGGGCTAGTTAGGCACAGACTCAACTTAGGATTTGGAGCATTAATCATTAAATTAATTAATTTTCTAATTTGTTTTGAAAAAATTAAAATAGTTTAATTAATTCAATATAAAAATTAAAAATTTATTTAGATTTGGTTCTTCGGTTCTTGATCTAGAACCAAGAATTGAACCAAACCCGTTGATTCTCGATTCAGATACACATTCGGGTATTTAAATTATAAAGAACCGCTCGGTTGGGTTCAGTTCAGTTCGAGAGTTTTGTCCAATCCTAATTTTAATTTTCATCAAGGATCTTTTTTGTGTTTAGAAAGAAACCATGATAGGAATTATATCTTTCTTGATGCAGACTACTTTGCTTATCTTGAACACAAACATTCACGATCTATAATCGACAACTGTCCAATTATCTAACATCCAATGAAAATCCACAAAGGGAACAAAAATGAGAGAATTTAGGATTTATTTTTCTTGTGTTAGTAAGATAATAATTCCATTGTTCTTATTTCTAAAATCCATTTTTTAATAGAAGTTCAAGCGGGGCTTTACCCGTCACTTAAACTCAACCCAATTCAATATTTAATTAATCTAATTAATTAAATCTAGTCCATAAATTAATTAGTCTAATTAATTAAATTAATCCATTAATAAGCAAACTAATTAATTAATTGTTTATTTGTCAATTAATTAATTAGTATATTTCATAATTCTAGTTCTCATTTTGTATGTGACCTATTAGGTTTTCGATCATAATGCCTAACGACGTGAATTATTATTTCGATTTAATCAGAATCGATATATTAAAATACACATTTTTAATTTATCGATAATTAATATTCGTCATCGAGATTGACATCTAATAATGTGTCAAGGCAATACATGTGACAAAAAATGTCATGTGGTATGACAAAATCAAATTTATTCATTTATCATGAAACTATAATCCCTTCATCGAAATGATTCAATCAATTACGAGATATGGATATGTGTCAATCTCAATTATCGATTATATCTTTCATTCCACTCTTAAGTCAATATAAGTTAAAAACTATTTTCCACTTATAATATATCTTGACCATTGATTTCATTTAAGAGTGACAAAAAATCGTCTATTTATCTTTCACAACATTCATATAATTCTTGATATACCCGAATGATGCCGTATTTGCAACTCTTGGTAGATCAATATCTAACATTACCAAAGTATGACTGTCCTCATATAAGGCACCATGATGATCTCAAGTCGAATCACCAACTTTATTACCAAACGTTACAGATTAACCACTGACACTCAGATAGTTATCCATATGGAATCACTCCAGTGAGTTTTCAATGTTTTGTTCTTATAACAAAACATTCACGTTTTCATTTAATCGTCTCTATACTTTAACTTGTGAAATCAACTACTTACTTCACAAGCAAGAAATGCCACACGTGATAATCTATCTATAATAATGATGTTCATATCTCGTTATTACTTACGACTACAGATGATTTAAGATTTAGTCATATGTAATCTGTATCTCATAATCACAACTCATTGCGACAAATTACTAAAATTTGAATTAACAAACTCTATTATTTAATTTAATAGAATATTAATTCAATTAAATAATATATTTTCCACAAATAAAATGCATCAATTATATATTAAATGTGTTTATATCCAAAATTGATTAGACTAGGGCATAACAGTTAGATTTTACTATTATGAAAACTTTAGCATGTACCTCGAATTTTGATGAATGGACTTCGGTCCTATTTGACTTCACATTCTTTGACCTTATGAATCTTCCTTTGACTTTCTTACTGACTTTCTGCCCACGTGACATCTTTATTTGAGTCTCGGAGACGAGACGTAACAATAGTCCCCTAAGTTTAGGCATGATTATTTATGTAATATATGGACTTTGAATGTTGAATAGATTGTAATAACAAGTTTATTGTAGGAGTGAATAGCTTTTTACCATGCCATTATAGTTAAAAACATGCTTGATTCATATAGATCCCTTTGCAAGTGATGTTCGAAGTGGTTTACTTGATAATTGTTTTACCTTTCGGGACTACTTCAAGAAGGGTTACAAAATCAAAGTTGTGTCTTTTGAGGTGCCTTTATATATCCAAAGCTCTAACTGAATTGGTAGGAGTGAAGGGGGCAAGACACTCATAGGAACTCGGAGTTTGATAGCTACGAGGTACTTTTTTTAATGAATTTGAGAAACAGGAGACATCCTTAATTATGACGCCTCAATGATTTGATGTCATTATACATTTTCAAGAAAGGGTAACTAAGAGGGTGCAACTTCTAATACACGCAACCGTAATCACAATTAATCCGCAATGATGGTTGTCTCACATACACTTTGTGAATTTCAGATGCACATGTGTAGCAGACGTCCTAATATGGGCCTTAGAAGACGTCGGATGTGTTGAGTGACTCAAATTTAAGCTTTCAAATGGACAGTTGGATGACCTGGATCAAGATCCAATGGCTGGGGTTGAGCGGGTCTGCATATAAAAGACACACATCTTTTAGGGAATTTCTTTACTTTTGCACGAAGCTTTGCTTTCCAGATTTCTTAGATCTTCAAGTTTTACTTCAAGAATTTAATCTCTAAGTGTTTTCTTGTCGAGTTTTTCTTCCTTGTCAATCTCGCGAACTTTAGTGTTCCTTCCTCTTCATCGTCTTAAAAAGCTCGTAAGTATTGTAATCTTCTTTTTACTTGTAAAAAACATTGAGTTAGTTTGTGAATCAATGGCTTCTTCCACATCTTCTTGGGAACACGTAGACCTTAGCTAATGAGATAGGGGTCCAAATAACCAGTACTGCTTACCACATAAGTGCTATTGAGGCTGGACGAGGTGCCTCAATTTCTAGGAGTGGTAAGGGAGATGACGGTATAGCCTAGAGGACAGTTAAAATCCCATCTTCAGTAGATCCGACCTACCTAGCCAACCTTAGGGATAAATATAGGATTTGTTATGCATAGCGCTTTTATCCATTTCTCCTAATGAGCGAGCTTGCTATCTGAGGTAAGGCTGCGTCGCCATCAGTGAATTCTTTCTTAAGGTTGGGCTTCGGCTTCATCTACATCCATTTTTTCTAGTTGTGATTAGGTTGTACGGACTAACCCCTAACGCTTGGGCTTAACTGGTAGGAACCTATTTCCTCTGGAAAGAGACCTCTTTGGGTGAGGACATGCTCCTCCATGTATTCTAAAGTATCTTCCAACTTAGGTCGTTAGGTAAGGGAGACTTTAGGGAGTAGTATTCCATGTGCCCGTAGGAGGCATACTCTCTCTTTGTTTTGGGCCCACATTCTTCCATCAAATGATGGAAAGATACATGGTTTCGATTTCGGGAGAAGTGGCAGGAATGCAAAGGTGACACTATTACTCATGTCAAAGTCTCGATCACCTACTCGAAACCTAGTGAGAGTCACATCTGTATTTTTTTGTCTTGTTTTGTCGAGCCTGGTACTAATTTTTGTTGTCGTTCTGTAGGGTCTATTGAGTGCTTTGAGTTAAGTGAGAGTGATTGGGATACTTTGTTAGGGCATTTACCGCCGACCCTTCTCGTCTCGTAGCTTCAATCGCCTAATCATTTCTAGACTATTTTTTGAAGAATTCTGTTTAATGGCTAAGAAAGGTATAACTTCACTTCTACTTTTAAATTTTATCTTAGCTTTTCCATACTTTCTTTTGCTCGACCTTGTATTTTTCTTTGCAGAAAAATGAGGTACCCTTCCACTCCTAACATGGCCACGATCCTGGCTGCAACCGCCACATCTGGTCGTAAGGGAATGAAGCCCTTATCCGTTGGAGGGTAAATGTAAGGGATAAACTAGAAAGTGTCAAAAAGGAGGTTGCTAGCCAAGAAGAGTGATGGCTTCCCTTGGCAGATAAGGGTAAAAAGGTAGTGGTGAAAGAGCCCAAGAAGAAATTCAGAGTGTCCACCACCGGGGTGGGCAGTTCAAATGACGTTCTTTCTCCTAGCTCCGAGGTTCTTACGGGGGAGAAACTACTGTCAGCGTCAATAGCTGCGATCTCTAGGAGTAGAAAAGGCTAAATGCCATAGAGCCCTAGAGGCTGAATTCAACAAAGAAGTCAAGGGTTTTGAGGGACTCCATGGCCTCTGAGCACCTACAAGGAAAATCAACCTTGGCCACAAGGACCGATGAGCTTTAGTTCGAGGCTCTTGTACTCCTTCCTCTCGAAGTTCAAATTGCTACGACGATGTTCCAAGAGTACTGGATGGAGAAGTGGCAATCTTTCGTGAAAAATGATGATGTCGACGTTGTTGCCATGATGGTGGCTTAGGTTAGGAAGTTGCTCGGTATGGCCATATAGATGGAGGCTCGCTTTAAAAACCTTCAATGAAAAAATAAAAAGTTTGCAAATAAAGCCTCTCAGGGTAAGGAGGTTGCCAGCAAAGGTCAAGGCAGAAGTGGAGGCCTTAAAGAAACAATAATCTGAGGAGTTGGTGAAGCTTGCCTCTGCCTTATCAGAGATTGAATCTTTGAAGAAGGAGGTCAACCTATCTCAGAGCGAGGTGGCCTCCCTTATTAAGCGAGTAGAGACTTTTGATGCCCATCAGAAACTAGCAGCTGAGGCCAGGGAGAAGGCCAACAAGGAGAACTTTGCTTTGAAGGGTCAAGTGGGGGAGCTGGCGTCCCAAGTGGATGGCTTGACAAAAGAAGTGGAGATTGTCAGAAGTGATACCGAACTTCCTAGCAAAGATGTTGAGAAGAACTTCCTAGATAACTTCCATTTCACCGAGGCGTATCAGCGTTTTGGAAAGTATTGGAAGAGTTACGCCTACACTGAAATGATTGAGTGGCTGGAGGTACACACTCAAGACGTTAACACTTCTTATTTGAGGGTCGAGTTTCTTAAAGACGAGGCAAAGGAGTCTAAGCCTCAAACTCCAGCAGAAGGCACCCAAGTGATTGAACTTGATGAAGATGCAACTGAAGAGACTACCGAGGAAGTGGCCCCTGATGCGATCATGTCCTTTGTAGCTTCTCAACCCCTACCCCCTTAAGACATAGCTTTCTATGTACTTTTTATGTTTTTTTTATCCAAGTGTAATGGCTTCAGCCCAACCATTGTAAATGCTTTTGCTTAATGAAGTTCTACTTTTATTCGATACTTGTGTTCATTTACTTTCTGCATCCTCGTCACTTCTGCTCAATTCTGATGTACTTGACAATATAAGTTTGAACTACTAGTATTTTAATAATGACATCAAATTAAGTTTTAAAATAATATTTATCTGCATAACATCAGATGTGTAACATCTTTTAAAGCTTGACTATATCAAACTTACGAACATTGAGGTTCAATTAACATGGAACATGTAATAAGGTCAGACTTATCCAATGATGAACTTCGTAATATGAGGTCTGACCCAACAACAAAATATAGCAACAACATAATCAAACTTGCAGATATTTTTCAAGTATTGGGAGGTCTGCCCTAATAACTGAGTTCAGAGTTTGAACACTTCATACTTCAGATAATAAACCAACCAAAGACCTCCTAATTACTTTATAATTTGTAGAGCTATATAATCATTCTTTTAAGATCAAACGTGTATGTAAGACTTTAAGTAATATCAGACCTTCATACGTCATATTTCAATAGTAACCTAATCATTAAAATTTTATTTAAGTGTTTAAAGGTCGTGTTTCTTAGTAAATTTCTGAACTTAAGCACATTGATGTATATGAGATGAGGCTCTGTTAGCACTTCATACTTTAGTCTGAATTTTATTTACTGTGTACACAAGTATAGGCTGTTCGTTTGCCTTTTGTTCTTAGCATGGGGATGAGTAGTTTACTCATTCTTAACAACTTTAGATGTTAAGGTTATATGTTACACTGTGTAAGTGTAGATGTGGTCCTTTTGAAACCATTTAGCAAGATTTTTACGTTTTTCCTGCATAAGGAAGGTTCGTCCTTGTAGGACTACCTCTGGGGCTTTTGGCCTTTTTGAAGGGAATTCTAACTCATGATTAACATAACAAGAGCCATTTTATTGAATTCTAAAACTACATATACAAGATGTTTTACATCATTGGTAATACTTGCGCAAATGTTCTACATTCCATGGATGAGGTTGTGCATTTCCACCCATATTCTTAATTTTATAGGTTCCTGATTGAACCTCTTCACTAATGCGGTAAGGACCCTCTGAGTTGGGAACAAGGGTTCCTGTGCTATGCTCCTTAAAGGATGGAAACATTCTTCGCAGAACCAGTTCATTCATATGGAATGACTTCTTCTTTACTTTTGAATTGTAGTATTTAGTCAGTTTTCTTTGATAAGTGGCCAATATAGCTTGAAAGTTGTTCCTCATTTCTTCAAGGAGGTCGAGTCCACATCTTATCATCTCGTCATTACTTATCTAATTGAAATGTATTTGTTGAGGAGATGGTAGACCTACTTCAACAGGCTCATAGCCTCGACTTCGTAGGCCATAGAGAATGGGGTTTCTCTTGTAGCAGTTCTACTTATGGTCTTGATAGCCCAAAGTAATTGACGTAGTTCATCAATTCATGCCCCCTTAGAAGTATCTCATTTTTTCAGTGTGTACCTGATTGTTTTGTTGACAGCTTCAACTTGCCCATTTGCCTGGGATGATTTGTGGAAGAAAAATGTTTCTTGATGCCCAAATTCCCACATATGTTTCTAACATTCTTGTTGTCAAATTGTCTACTATTGTTTGATATAATTGAATGGGAAATTCTAAACCTACAGATAATGTTCTTCCATATGAATTTGGAAGTGTTGGCCACAGTAGTTTTGGCAAGTGGTTCGGCTTCTACCCATTTGGTGAAGTAATCAATGGCAACAATCGCAAAGCTAGAGTTTCCTTTCCCCAAAGGGAGAGGTCCTATAAGATCAATTCTCCATTTTGTAAATAGCCAAGGGCTGGATACAACATTCAACTCTTGAGAAGATTACCTTGGGATAATAGCAAAGTGTTGACATTTATCACATTTCCTAACAAATTGTTGCACATCCTTTTTTAAGGTAGGCCAATAGTATCCTTGTCTAAGTACTTTTTGTGCTAGGTTGATTTCTTGGAGTACATAGTTTGATTGCTCTCCTCTAATACACCTTAGAAGGGGTAACGAAAACTCACGTTTGTATAACACACCGTCTTGTAAGACGAAGTGGACAGCTTTCCTTCTGAGCTTTTGAGCTTCTTCATTTCCAAGGAATAAGGTTTGATCCTTGATGTAGGATATGATAGGTTTCATCCAAGGTGGAATGTCTTTGACCCACATTACTGCCTCGTTCATGTCGATAGAAGGTCTGGAAAGATGCTCTATGGGCACAACTGTGAGCAATTCGAAATCCTTACTACTTGCTAACTTTGATAGTGCAACGGCATGGACGTTCTTGGAGCATGGGATTTGTATCAGTTCGAATCTCTCAAAGGATAGGATGAAACTCATAACCAACTTCAAGTATGCTGCCCTAGATTTATCTCTGGCTGAGAAATTACAATGAACTTGACTTACCACAAGTTGGGAGTTGCTGTTGATGATGAGCCTCTTGACTTGTATTTCTTTTACCTACCTTAGGTCAGCTAGAAGGGCCTCATATTCTACTGCATTATTGGTGGCTTTGAAATTGAACCTCACAACACAAGTAAACTTGTGTCCTTCTGGGTTGACCAAGATAACCATTGCTTCTGACCCTGTCTCTCCTAAGGATCCGTCAACTGAGAGGTTCCAAGTTGGGGGTTCATCAGGCTCCATTTCCTCTTCCATTTCTGGAACAGGAGTAAATTCGACCACTAACCTTTAATGGATGCCCTTAGCTTAAAGATGATATCACACTTACTAAGTTCTACAGCCTACTTAAGTAACCTCCCTGAAGTGTCTGGCTTGTGTAGTATTTGCTCGAGGGGAAAGTTTGTCAACACGTGTATACTATGAACTTGGAAGTACAGTCTTAACTTTCTTGACATTGTTACCAAGGAGAGAGCTTACTTCTCCATGTCTGGATAGTGAGTCTTTGCTGACATAGTAAACAAGCAGCTGGTGGTTATCCTCTTCTCTTATTAGAACTAAGCCGAGTATCTCGGAAGTCACTACTAAGTATAACTGCAGTACCTCATGATCCTTAGGTTTGGAGAGGATGAGAGCCTATCCCAAGTGCTTCTTCAGCTCGTGTAAGTCTACTTCGCATTCCTCTGTCCACTGAAACTCATTTACCCTTTAGGCACTTATCTCTTGCCTTCATGATGAAGCGATTCAAGGCTACCACTCGTCTAGTGAGGCTCTGTACCTCTTTTGGCTTTTAAGGTGGCCTCATTTAAATCAAAGATTTGACCTTTTCAAGGTTCAAAGGATTGAGCTTCATTTGATACCTTCTCAAAATCCAGAACGTCTCATTAAGGTGTTTAACATGATCGCCTGCTCTCAGGCTCTTTACCAGCATGTCGTCCATATGGACTTCCATGGTTTTTCCAATACGGTTTGCGAACATTTTGTTGACAAGTCTTTGATACATAGGGATTTGGTTGTATTCAGAGTGTACATCCATAAAGCTAAAGAGTTCATGTCCGGCAATCAAATCCACAAGTTGGTCTATTTTTGGAAGTGGGAAGCTATCCTTAGGACATGCTTGGTTTAAGTTTGAAAAGTCTATACAAACTCTCCACTTTTCGTTATACTTTTTGACCAATATTGGTTTAGACACCTACTTTGGATACACCGACTCCCGGTTAAACCCACTGTCGATTAGCTTCTTAACCTCATTTTTTAGAGCCTCATATCTTTCAGGGTTGAGGGCTCTTCCTTTTGCCTATGCGTCATGACTTTTGGATCTATGTTTAAGTTATGGCAGCTGATCTTCGGGTCAATGCCTATCATGTCGCCATGCTTCCAGGCGAAGACATCGAGTTTTTTCAATAAGATGTTTTTCAACTCCTTCTTCACCCTTATGGGTGGGTTACTTCCCACTTATAAGTTCTTGGATGGATTTCATGGGTCTACTAAGAAGCTCTCCAATTCTTCCATATGTGCTATTTGAGGTTCGCAATGAATGATACGAGGGTCCATCTCCTCTAAGTTAGTTGCGTTTTCAGCAGTCATCCAATGTATCTCTTCATAAGATAAAATAGGCACTGCATCAAGTGTTGCATCAACTAATGCTTGCTATGGTTAAATAGGGTCTAGTGATCCATTAAATGGGAGACGTGACCTATTCCTCTTTGTATTTGTGGAGGGAGAAGTTCCTGGCTGACCTTGTTCATGTGATCTCTCAATTCTTATTGAGAATTTCTTGCCTTATCATTTCTAGTAGGGCATCATAGGTAGCAAGGTCCTTGTTCTACACGTCTCTCCAAAAGAAAGAGTTCATAACTAAACCTCCTCTCAAAGCTGTCAAAGCTTTCCTATCTGTGACTTGTACATAGTAGGTCATTTTATCGGTGAAAATGGACAAAAAACTTTTTCAGAGTCTTGCCCTGTTGTGATTGCATATCTTGCAAGCTTTGGATGGGCCTTTCACCTTCTTTGCTAATAGCAAAGTACTTTAAGAATGTCATTTTGAAGTCCGACCAACTGGGAATGCTACCTTCCGGCAACCGTGTATACCAGATTTCAGTTCCTTCACTTAGAGTCAGGAGAAAGGCTCTACACTTTATAGTTAACTTCATAGCTAGGATAGCATCCTTCAAGTTCATGTGCGTTTTGAAGCTATTGAGGTACTTTGCGGGGTCACCCTTTCCATCATACTTAAGGATTTTAGGGAGTGTGAAGTGGTTCAGCATCGGGATATTCTTTATGGCTTGTGAGAATGGTGAGTTTTTATCATCATCATCGAGATCGCAGGACCTTTGTGGTTTATCAGATCCCCCTTGGTGAGTTTAGATAGGTGGTTGTGAGGGTCTTGCCTCACTCATTGCACGATCACTTCTTTCCCTCCTATTTCTAGAAAGAGGAATTTGGAATTCTTCATGGTATGTTGGTTCTTGCCCTTCGTACCAAGGAGGTTCCTGTTATATATTTCTAGGCACAAGAGGATGAGGAGCTTACCTATTTCTTGCAAATGGGAAGAATGAGTCGGCCTATTTCTAGACAACCCCGAGCTTATCCTATCAAAGACGTTTGCTGACCTCTGAGGTCGATTTTCTAGCTCATAAATTAGTGGGAAGTTAAATGGGAATTTATATAGTCTTTTCGAAGCGTAGTTGGTCGACGTGTCAACCTCAACCCCTCTCTCTTAGGGAGCTTCCATCTTGGTGTGATGGTGTCAAACTATTTAGCTTTGGACTTCTTCTTCCTAATATCCCTGAGGATCAGGAAATGCATTTTCAGGGGCTGCATATGGGGAAATAAGATACCCCCATCTTCCCTGCATGTTCATTAGCATCTCTTGTATGGCCAAGTTTTGCTGGGTTATATTTCTCATGTTTGTAGCCATTGTGGCCATTTCTCTAACGAGCTTGGCTGAGACCCTGCCTCCACCTTAGGACCCTCATCGTCTATGTGGTAGAGGTCGTGGGCAAGGTGTTGGGGTAGCTCGCGAGGGTTTCCCTTCTTCTGGGTGTCCTCTTGTCCTTCGAGGTGGACTTTCATCATCCAAACTCATTTTTCTCAAGCACTTTTCTTAGCGGTATACCTCTTTCTTCAAGGACTGAATAAATGTTGAATTTTGGGATTTTCTTTCTTTAAAAACCGCCATTTTTCAAGGGTTGGAAGTTTCCAACGATCCTTTCTTCAAGGACACTCATTTTTCAAGGGTTAGAAAACTTCTTGCCAAACTTATTCTAGGCTAGCTTCTTTCTACGTGTTTTCGTGGTTAGATGTACGATTTTCCATAGACAGTGTCAATCTATTAACCCAAAAAATGAACTCAACAGATGTCAAGCCCACTCTTGCCAAGTCAAGTATGATTCTGATACGTTCTTATCGGAATAGTGACGGTAAATGAACAGAGATAGACGCGGGAAGCACTTTGCAGTGAGAGACAAAAATATTCAAGCTCGACGATGTGAAAGAAGGCAATCGCACTAACAACAATTGGCAGACAGAAACCAAAATAATTTATAGTAAAATCAACAAGGATTTGTGGAAGGATAGATAAAAATGTATATTGAAATCACTATATTACCTATTGAGGCTTGAGTTCAATGAGCTTGTAAAGATGATCAAGAAATATTCTTAGTTTTCTTATATATTTCTTCAAGAGTTCAAGTGCATATTTTGAATATATGATTGTCAGGAATCCCACCCCTATTATTACAAATGTTACATTAATCACTTCTAAGAGATCTTCAAATCTGTTGCATGGGACAATGTCAGCTCTTAAGACTTTGGATGGTTTGAGAGCCTCAGATAGCTTAAGAGAGCCTCAGCATAAGTTGTAGTGCTTCATCCTTGAGATAGTGGTTTAGCATATACCTCGGATTTTGATGGAAAGACTTCGGTCCTGTTTGACCTTCCATTCTTTGACATTGTGAATCTTTTTTTGACTTTCTTGCTAACTTTCTGCCCACCTGGCATCTTTATTTTGAGCTTTGGAGGCGATGTGTAACAAATGGTATCAGAGCATGTCATGTTGAGAAATCTTTAATTTTTTTGGTGCAAAAAAGGCTGGAACTAGTCCATAATGAAGCTAGGAAATAAGCATGAAAATTTGGGATTTTCATCAAATTGGCTGGATCTATTTGAGGTATTCCGACAAAACTAGAAGCTGGTTGAGTAACTAAGACCACATTCATGTTCAGCAAATCAAGACGAAGTTGGTGGATCGACTCGTGAGTCTAGGTGACTGCAGGTGGTGACGACACACACACTACAACGGTGGTCGTGCATGAGGGCGTGTTCTACAATCTTTGGTAGTGCACTTCAAAGATAGAATGATCCAAATGGTGTTGCGGAGCCTGCAATGGTGTCCATTTTAAATTTTTGGCGATATAGTAAAATTAGATGATTTTACCCTTCGACGATCGAGTTTTAGGTATCGTTTTGTGTTAGCCCATTTGTGAGTCATGACCCAGTATTGGAGATGACCTAATGATATATACTCTTGTTTTTCATTTCAGTCGTGTGTGTGCACACGAGAAATGGAAAGAAGAGTGAAAAGGATAGCCTTCCTGGCGTGAGTTTTGAGATATTCAACTATTGTTGCGCTATCCTTTCTTCTATATTGTAACTACCACCACCTTTAGTATCCTTTGTGGGTTCATAAAGGATAATTAGAATGGGTAAAATAGAGGCAATCAAAAGTATAAGTTGTAGGTCGAGCAGGCTTTGGTTTGGTGTTCGTTTGATGGTTTTTTAGCTCAAAATCAAGATTTTTCGAAGATTTCTGCAAAATGGTATCATAGCATGTCATATTGAGAAATCTTTGATTTTTTGGTGCAAAAAAAGGCTAGAACTAACCAAGATTTTCTTTAAACTGGTCGGATCTATTCGAGGTATTTCAACGAAACCAGAAGCTTGATAACCCCAGAATAACTAACCAAGATGGGTGTGAATTAGTTTTTGAAACTTTTTCGACAATAAGTCTCAAATTACTTCAATACATAAGATATGATTGCAAAGTATAATATTAGAATTAAATATGGAAGTTCAATAACTTAATTCAAGTATGGATATAGCACAATATAAATGGAGATTTAAAGTAAAGTGTAATAATGTAAAGATAACAAACCAATTTAATGGGGTTCGATACACAATGTGTTCTACGTCCCCGTTACCAAACTCTTCATCACGAGCAATGCTAAATGCACTATAATGATAACTTGCAAGCAAAAAGTACCGATCCTTAAGTGACTTACAACAAGGAGCACTTATCCTTAAGTGACTTACAACAATGAGCACATATCCTTAACAACAATCGAGTTTTCACAAGGCTCTCAAAACCACTAAAACATAAATGATAGTTTTACAATTGAAAGAACTCTCTTAACAAATGATATAATCAAGTCAAGTATTTAGAGAGTTGGGATAATACTTCTATAGATAGCAAATAATAAAGTTCAAGTGTTTATGGCGAAAACTTTGATGAATGATTGATAATGAAATAGTTTGTATTTTTGTATCAAAGTTTTCAAATCAATGATCTCTCTTAACAAATAATGCAAGTTAAATATGAAAAGATATTTATACTTAAATCAAAGTGTTGGCAAGAAAACTTCTACCAAGGATGAAGAATAGATGAGATTGTGAATAGTTCTTTGCAAAATAAAGTTCTTGATAAATTTGATGAAATATGTCTGATCGATCAAGAAACTCTTTGTAATAAATGAAGTAGAATATATAGTCAAGTAAACTCAATGATTCTCAATAAATAAGCTCTCAAAATATCTCTTGTAAGTGGTTGAAAATTTGAATGCAAAATGGATGGATATTTATAGAGCAAAATGGACACTCTTAGTCACTTTCGGTTGACCAATGTCGGTTAACCGAAAGTGTATAGCTGTTGAGAAATCAAATTGTTAGGATTTCGGTCGACCAATTCTGCATTTTTGATTGACTAAAATTTGAATTTTTGGTTGACCGAAAGTTGACTTTTTTCCAAAATCTATTTCATATTACAAATGAAAAGTATTTTTATGCAAGTGATGGATTATGAAAATAATTTGAGCTATATACACTTGCTAAGAATCGATGAGTTAATACATTTACATTTGAGTTCCGATAAATTACTTCTAAGCTTTAAACTTCAAAATTCTTGTTATTGTTCTCTTCGAGTCTTATTTAATTGATTGTTCTTCAACGGATGACGATTTGAGTTTTTGAATGTTTAAGAAGATATATTCATGAAAAACTCAACAAACAAAACTTGTTAAAAACATAAGTGTATTGTTTGTTTTAATCAAAACAAGTGGAACTATATTGAATCATAGGTCAACAATTTCCTCCTTTTTGATTATGATAAACAATATGTGATCTGTAGTGATTTGTAGAAACATACAAGATATTCTCCCTATATTTTACACATTAATGAGAACCAAGTTTCTAAAGACATGCATTTCCACAATTCATTGACATAGTAAATCACATCTAGAAGTCATCATATAATTGAACTCACAAATTCCATAATGATAGTTGAAGTCACAAATTATAATTGTAAGTCACAATACATAGTTCATAACAAAATAGAAATAACAAGTCACAATTACAATCACATTTTCCTTCCTCTTCCTCCTTTTGGCATCATAAAAAAGGAATGAGGACAATAAAGCGAGAAATTCCTCCTTAATTAAGGCATAAGTGAAAGTTAGGAAAAATAAGTGAAAGTAATCATAGGGCATGACATGAAAAATAAAACATGAGTTCAAAAATGAAAATAAAGATTATAGATAATGTCTTAATCTTTTGCCGATGGAGAAGGCTCTCGAGGATAAATAGAATACATGTGTGCAAAGAAGACATCTTGAGATAAACTCATTTGCTTCATGCATTGATCAAGCGCATTAATTGTAGTAGTGAGAGAATCAATTCGGCATTGTAGGATGTTGAAATGATCTACGGTCATATATCAGTCGGGGGTCGGTACTACATGTGGAGTAGGACCCCTATGATGTGCTCTAAGAGAATCATCACCATCACCACCATGACCACCCATTCTTTCTTCCGCCTCTTCTAAAGTGAATGGCGAAGTAGTAGGCCTCGAGTTATTGTCGAAGCCTTGAGTATGACACACCCATTGCACATTACTTTTAACGATTTTCATGCGTTTAAGAGTGTTGAGATTAATGACATCAGTATGTTTGGGCTTAAGAAAATGCTCATCGTCCAATGACACATTGAAATGTTGAAAGATTCTTGTAAGAAGCATGCTATAATATAATCCTAGGGCTTTAGGATACTTGTGGGTTTGTCGAATGTGCTTCAAAAAGAGATAGAGAAAGTCTAATTGATAACCAACAAGGATGGAGTCAAGAATGAACAAGTCGAGGTGATGAACATCTTCAAAATGTCCACTCTGAGGGATTATAATATGAGCAATAGCACGGTAAAGAATTTTGCATTGTATAGTAATGTGATTTAGCTTTAAGGTCATTGTGGTGGTTAGTGGTCAATTGGTGACTCGACAACAAGCTTCGAGTTCATCATAGCCCTCAAACCTAACAGGATAATGATGAATATAAATAAGGTTTTCACATTCTCCTAACCCAATTATTTCTCTAATGGTATTTCTATCAAGTGTAATACATTTCTCTTTAATAGTGCAAGTGACATGGACTGAGTAAAAAGAGAGTTCTCGGTAAAATTCACAAATTAAATTAGGATAGATATTTTCCGAAATAGTAGCCAAATTTGTCCAACCAATATTCTCAAAATATTCCTCTATCCTAAATGAATGAGCTTTGGTAGAGAATTCAAAGAAACCAACGGACTTACCGATTAGAATGAGACAATCGGCGAAACGGTCGGGCATGAGTGTGTCAACTTCAACATTCGACGAGCTTGTTTCCTCTTTCTTTGATTTCTTCCTTGGAGGCATGGTTATTTTCAAAATTGTCGATTTTAGTGAGAATTTTTTTTAAAAATCTTGTTGAGAAAACTAGTGAAAAATGATGGGAAAATGGTAGGTAACAAACTTTTGAAGTGGATGAAGTTCTGGTGCAAAAAGGAAGAATTCTAGTGATTTAAAAGGGGAGGCCGACTCAAGGATTTTTTGTCGACCGAATTCCTAGAATTTCGGTTGATCGAAGATCGTCGGTCGATTGAGCTCCGCGAGTGTTGATCGAAAATCTGAAAAAAAAAAATTGATCACCTCAGTCGTTTCAGCAGAACAGGTTCGATCGATCGAAATTACGAAATTGGTCAACCGAAAAATACTTAATGCAATTTTCATTTTAAACACATTTAACCACAAATCTCAGATTCATCGATAATACCTAAGCTTCTACGAATGTAAGAAAATCTATCAAGAGCTAGAGGTTTGGTAAGAATGTCAGCCAATTGTTTATCGGTACTTACAAATTCCAAATAAATATCACATTTTTGCACATGATCTCTAAGAAAATGATGTTAAATTTCAATATGTTTTGTGCGAGAGTACAAAATGGACTTTTTGACAAATTTATAGCACTAGTGTTATGACATATAATATGATTATTTTCAAAAGTTAAGTGATAATCGCTAAGGGTTTGTGTCATCCATAAAAGTTGAGCACAACAATACCATTTTCATCTCGTTTATTTCGAAAAATCCATTTTGTACCAATAATGGTTTGATTATTTGGTCTATCAATGAAATTCCAAACATGATTTCTCTCAAATTGATTTAATTCTTCTTGTATTGCAAGAATCCAAAACTCATTAAATTCGACTTCTTTAAGATTCTTTGGTTCAATTTGAGAAATGAAAGCACAATTATTTAGAAAGGTTTTGGTAGAATTCCTAGTACTTACACATTTGTAAGGATCACCGATGATGAGCTCCTTTGGATGTGAGTGAACAAACTTCTATGCAATGAGGAGTATTGGATCATTTTGATTCTTGGAAGTTTCTTCTTCTCCGTGTTGAGGAATTTGTTTTTCCAAGTCTTTGTCTTCAACTTATTTGGGATCTTCCTTGTTTTAATCTTGAATATTCATTTGCTCAAGAGGAAGTTCCAAATCTACATCGACACCTTTCTCTTGATTAAGAGAATTAGTTTCATCAAAAGTAACATGTATGGATTCTTCCACTACTAAAGTTCTTTTAATGAAAACTCTATAAACTTTGTTAGTAGGTGAATATCCAAGGAACTTTTCAACATCGGATTTTGAATCAAATTTTCCCAAATTTTCTTTTGTATTAAGTATAAAACATTTGCAACCAAAAACTTTAAAATAACTAATGTTGGGAACTCTATTTTTCCAAAGCTCATATGGAGTTTTGGTGTTCTTTCGACTTACCAAAACTCTATTTATAATGTAACAAGCAATCTTAATGGCTTCGGCCCAATAATATTTGGGTAAATTGTTTTCATTTAACATGATACTATACATTTCTTGCAATGTACGATTCTTTCATTCTACTACACCATTTTGTTGAGGAGTTCTAAGAGCCGAAAAGTGATGTTCATATCCATTTTCTTTACAAAAATCATCAAAAGCAATATTATCAAATTCTCGACCATGGTCGCTTCTAATAGTTGTGATAGAATATCCTTTTTCATTTTAAACATTTTTACAAAAGTGTTTAAATACTTTTAAAACTTCATTTTTCAAGTTCAAAAACAAAACCCAAGTGAATTTTGAGAATTCATCAACGATAACAAATGCATAGTGCTTGCCCCTTAAACTTGTGGTTTTAGATGGTCCAAAAAGATCCATGTGAAGAATTTGTAAAGTTTTTGTAGTTGAAGAAAATTGCTTGGTTTTGAAAGAGCTTTTTATTTGTTTTCCAAATTGACAAGCATCACAAATTTTGTCATTTTCAAATTTCAAGTTTGGTAGATCTTTGACAAAATAAGTTTTTGAGATTTTTGAAATTAGATCCATACTAAAATGACCTAATCTTCTATGCCATAACCAAGTATCATCTTCAAAGCTTGACAAATATTTTAATTCCTTTTCAAATTCAATGTTGATGACACAAACCTCTTTACATCAGCTACCTATGAACAACAACTCTTTTGATGTGGCATCCTTAATAAAGCATTTTTAAGAATCAAATTTGATATGATTACCTTTATCACATAGTTAGCTAAAACTTAGCAAGTTATGTTTGAGATTATCTACTAACAAAATATTTTCAATAGATGGAGATAAAAGAATACTAATATTTCCAATGCGTATGATTTTCCTTTGGCATTATCTCCAAATGTGACATGACCTCCATCTTTCTTTTTGAAGCTTGACAATAATATTCCGGTCATGTGTTTTGAGCAACTACTATCCAAGAACCAATTGCTCTTTATCTTTGAAGGCACCTACAAGAGTTGATTCAAATTTTGATCTTGGTACCCATTTAACTTTGGGTCTTTGATAGTTAGTGCTAGTGGACCCTTGAACCTACTTATTTCTTTGAAAATGTAATTTCTTTTTGATTAAGCAATTAAAAGCTACATATCCAAATTTGTTACAAAAACTACATGTGGTGTTAGAAGCTTTGACAAACATGTTTTCAAGATATTTTGTTTTAAAGAAGGTTTGTATCCAATGCCACTTCTATCAAAGACACATTTTTGTTTCCCAAGTATTAACTTATAGTTTTTCTTTCCTTGGGCGAATTTGTGCACAATGTTGGTTAAATCAAGTACTTTTTCTTTTAGGAAAACATTTTTTTTGATTAGGAGATCATGATCATCCTTTTCCTTTTCCTTCTCAAAATCCTTTTGAGTTTCTAAAATCTTTTTGGTCTAATTTTCAATAAAATATGTTTCTTTTTTAGAGTAGAGTGTTTGAGAGCAAGTTTTTCAAAAGTACTAATATTTTCATCATATGAAGTAGATAATTCATCATAAGAAGTGTCATTTGTGTTTACCTCATCCTCCATGGCCAAGAAGCACATGTTTGCAACTTCATCTTGACTTTCATTTTCTTCTTGCTCATCATTACTATCATCCTAAGTGGCTTGTAGAGCTTTCTTCTTGAAGAATTTTCTTTTGTTCGGACATTCGGTTCTTTTGTGGCCGGGTTTGTCTCAATCATAGCATACAACATTCTTGTTCTTTTCTTCGCCTTTATCTTCTTTCTTTTGGAATCGACGGTTGTTCTGAAAGCCTCTCCACTTTTTGACAAAGAGAACAAAATCATCATGTTCTTCATCACTCTTATTTGAGTTTGAGGTTTCTTCATCATTTGATGATTTCAAAACTATTTGCCTTTTAGGAGAATCCTTCTTTCTTTCTATTTTACTTTTCTTGATTTCTCCTTTGTTTCGACATGATTTAGCTCATAGGTCATCAAGAATCCATAGAACTCTTCCAAAGAATATGTGTTGATATCTTTGGTGTTCTCTATCAACATCTTTAATGAATCCCAATCTTCCGAGAGAGACCTAAGAATTTTGCTCACAAGTTCACCATTAGTAAATTTTCGATCAAAGCCTTTAAGGTCATTAACAATATCGATGAATCGAGTAATCATGCTAGCAATGGGTTCATCTTGTTTCATAAATAATTTTTCAAAGTTTTTAAACAAGAGATTTATCTTAGTTTCTTTTACTTTATTTGTACTCATGTGTGTTATTTCTAATGCATGTCAAATCTCATATGCAGAATCACATGTGCTAATACGATTAAATTCATTTATGTTTAAAGCACAATAAAGAAGATTTTTTACTTTTGCATTCAATGAAAACTTTCTTTTATCATCCTTATCATATTCTTCTCTAGGATTTGGAATAGTTTGGTCCGATTTTCCATCAAGTTTAATAACCTTAGTAAGCTTATGATGACCAAATTCAATAACCTCCCAAACATTATAATCAATTGATTGAATATAAATCATCATTCTAGTTATCCAATAATTATAATGTGTACCATCAAACAAAGGAGGACAATTTATAGAATGTCCCTCAATATTAAGATTAGCCATAACATAAGATAGTGAAATCTTAAAAATGTGCACCTAGGCTCTGAAACCAATTGATAACCCAAGAATAACTAACCAAAAGGGGGGTGAATTGGTTTCTGAAACTTTTTCGATACTAAGTCTCAAAACACTTCAATACACAAGATATGATTGCAAAGTATAATACTATAATTAAATATGCAAGTTTGGTAACTTAATTCAAGTATGGATATAACACAATATATATGACAATATAAAGTAAAGTGCAATAATGTAAAGATAACAAACCAATTTAATAGGGTTCGATGCACAATGTGTTCTACATCCCTATTACTAAGCTCTTCATCACAAGCAATGCCAAATGCACTATAATGATAACTTGCAAACAAAAAGTACCGATCCTTAAGTGACTTACAACAAGGAGCACTTATCCTTAAGTGACTTACAACAAGCAACAAGGAGTACTTATCTGTAGATGACTTACAACAATGAGCACATATCCTTAACAACAATCGAATTTTCACAAGGCTCTCAAAACCACTAAAACATAAATGATAGTTTTACAATTGAAAGAACTCTCTTAACAAATGATATAATCAAGTCAAGTATTTAGAAAGTTGGGATAATACTTCAATAGATAGCAAATAATAAAGTTCAAGTGTTTATGACGAAAACTTTGATGAATGATTGATAATGAAATAGTTTGTATTTTTGTATCAAAGTTTTCAAACCAATGATCTCTCTTAACAAATAATGCAAGTTAAATATGAAGAGATATTTACACTTAAATTAAAGTGTTGGCAAAGAAAACTTCTATCAAGGATGAAGAATAGATGAGATTGTGAAAAATTCTTTGCAAAATAAAGTTCTTGATAAATTTGAGGAAATATGTTTGACCTATCAAGAAACTGTTTGTAATAAATGAAGTAGAATATATAATCAAGTAAACTCAATGATTTTCAATAAATAAGCTCTCAAAATATCTCTTGTAAGTGGTTAAAAATTGAATGCAAAAGGGATGGATATTTATAGAGCAAAATGGGCACTCTTAGTCACTTTTGGTTGACCGAAAGTGTATAGCCTTGCGAAATCAAACCGTTAGAATTTCGATTCACCAATTCTGCATTTTCGGTAGATCGAAATTTGAATTTTCTGTTGATCGAAAGTTGACTTTCGGTTGAATGAAAGTTGACTTTTTTTTCCAAAATCTATTTCATATTACAAATGAAAAGTATTTTTATTCAAGTGATAGATTATGAAAATAATTTGAGCTTTATGTACTTGCTAAGAGTCGATGAGCTAATATCTTTATATTTGAGTCCAATAAACTACTTTTAAGCTTTAAACTTCAAAGTTCTTGTTCTCTTCGAGTCATATTTGATTGTTTGTTCTTCATCGAATGACGATTTGAGTCTTTGAATGCTTAAGAAGAGATATTCATGAAAAACATAATAAACAAAACTTGTTAGAAATATAAGTATATTGTTTGTTATAATCAAAACAAGTGGAGTTATATTGAATCATAGGTCAACAAAGCTGATTGAGGAAACTGAGACCACATCCATGCTCGCCAAATCAAGGCAAAGTCGATGGATCGACGCATGAGTCTAGGTGACTACACGTGAGGCACACACACCACGACGATGGTCGTGCATGAGGGCATGTCTAGTATCCTCCGGTAGTGCACTTCAAATATAGAATGTTCCAAACGGTGTTGCAAAGCTTGCGTGGTGTCCGTTTTCAATTTTTGGCGATATAGTGAAAAATCGATAATTTTACCCTTCAACGTTTAGGTTCTCAATGTCGTTTTGTGTTGTTGAAGTTGCTGAAAGCTTTAAGGTGAATAGTGTGGCCCTAAGTAGTAAATTTTCATCTTTTCTTATTTACGGACCTGCTATATAGTCCGCTTGAAATCATATTCTTTCTTTTTATTATTGTAGTTAAAACTATTGTATAGGATAATTATTTAATTTTTACATTAGAAGTCATTGTGTGGGGTGATATCAAAATTGGGGTTACCATGAAGGGGTAACCATTGCCTATTGGGAATTATATGTTAATTTTTTGCCTTAAATTTTTTGTGAATTTGTTGTCAATTGTTTTTTTACTAATAGAATTGTACGTGACTTTAGGAAAGTTTTGTTTGACTATTGTGTGTGAATTGTGTCTGTACTTTCCTTGTGGTCGTTGTTGGTTATATTTTGTGTTTTGTGTGCAATTCTTGGTTAAATGACAACACATTTTGAGTTGTGTTTTTCTAATGAAAAATTTGATTTTTCAATTTTGCAAAATGAATTTTTTTTTTTTTCATAAAACTATTGATGGTACATATAGGTCTAAGGCAAGTGAGAAAAGTAAGAGTTTTTTTAACTACAATATTTTGGACATATTGAAAGACACTGTATTGGAAGTATAATAGGAAGAAAGATAAAGAAAGTGGACAGATGAATTTTGCCATTGGGTGGAGTGATGTCTCGAGTGGGGTTTATTGAGAGTAAACTTGATTACTGCTTTTGTATTTGTGTGTGATCTTTTTTGCATATATGATCACTTAATTCTGTTGCAATGTTATATGTTACACTTCCAATCTATTTAATGTGTGCAATTTTATGAATTGAGGGTGATTTTATTACTTTGTGTAATGTGCATATTCTTTTGCTCTGTGAGTGTTGTGAAAAGGCGTGGTAGTAAGAAGAAAGAAGGACAATCGTTTTCCCCTTTATCTTTGTGAGCCTCTTTTGTAAGTGTAGTGAAGTAACCAATTGTTTCTTCTACTATCTTTGTGAGTGTCACTGTAACGCCCCGAGTTCCGTGAACCCGGATTGCCACGTCATCCTCATAAGTCGTGATTTTAAATAAAAAGATTTGCGAAAATAACTGTCTTTTAAATATCACGTTTATAACAATAAACCTCATTGGCAACAAAATTCATTTGATTAACTTAAGAAAATCGTTTAAATTTCAAAACTCAAGTTTGAAATAACGGGAATAACAACAATAAGTTCGTAATGCGTAAATTTTAAAACTTAAATAACTTCATCCATTAAATCGTACAACCACTGCCCCATCAGACCTAACCGTCTCTGAAATCTGTAAATGTGGTTAAAATAATGGAATGAGTATTTTGAAGAAATACTCAGTAGACTCATCGCCGATAATTAATTTACAGAATAATTGAACACATAATTATATAATATATATCGTGACATCATCATTATCATCATAAGTTCATTTTCTTAAAATAAATCATAGGCTCTTTAAAATCATGGGATGTGGGTAGTCTCGTCTTATGCATTTAAGCACATAAGTTATGCATAATATCATCTTATCTCATAAGAGATATTCTCGTCTCTTCTCATGCATTAAAGCATATAAGTTACGACGAACGTAACAACATCATTTATCTCATAAGAAATATTCTCATTTATACAATTAAAGCATATAAATCACGTAAAGTCACATAATACATACAATTATAATTTTAACTAATTGATGAAAGAGAGTCTACCTCAATCTATCTCGAGTCACGTAAAAAGTGGAGCGAAAATTAACCTCAAGCTCTTAATCGTCTGTACGTTTCGTCTAGCCAAAATAGGAAAAGTATCGAATTAGTATTTCGAAATTTTAAAGTTTTAAAATGATAACATAAAGTTTAGAGACTTAATTGAAAATTATTGAAATTGAAAATAAAAGTTTAAAGGCTGAAATTAAACTTTTCTAAAATAGAGACTTAATTGGAATATAGTGAAACTGAAAATAAGAATTTAAGGACTGAAATAAAATATTTAAAACTTAGGGACTAAAAAGGTAATTTCCAAAAAATCAAAATAAATAAAATATATTACTCTCTCTCTCTCTCTCTCTCGAACCAGGGAGAGAGATAGAGGCAGTGACGGGGAGGAAAGACAGGGGATCAGCCCCTCACCGGTTCCACTCCGTCCGACAGCCAAAAGGCAGCGCTACCGTCGCATGGTGGCGTCGGTGGCATATGTAAGTGGTTGATTTTTGGGTGGAGTGGTGGTTCGATTGATTGGGGGTTTTGGGGCGATGGTTGGTGGCGTGAATTTGTGGGTTTTGGGGCTTGGTTAAGGACGAGTAGTGGTGGTTGGGCTACGGTTTTGGGCAGTAATTTTGATGGTGGTGGTTGTGGTTTTGAGGATTTTGGAGGTGGATGAGTTGGTTCAGGCAGCGGCGGTTTGGTCGGCTATAGGCTGTAGAAGCAATGAAGGTCAGTGGCATGACTGGTTTGTGTCTCCTGAGTGATGGTTTGGACAGTGAGCTTGGTGGTTTGAGGTAGCATTTGGGTGAGTGTGGGTGGTGGACGTGTTTTAGCTATGTTGTTGGAAGTGTTGGTAGTGTTGTGGTTGAGGTGGTGCAGTGAGGTCTGTGAGTGAAGTGTTGGTGGTGTGGGAGTTTTGGTGCAGCTTGGTATGTGTGAAATGCAGCTTGTGTGGTGATGGTGGACTGGATTTCAGTGGCTTGAGCAGTGAGCTTGGTGGTTTGTGTTATTGGTCTCGTGAGTGGGTGGTTTCCTATTGATGCTGGAAATTGATGTTCTAGCATCAATGGTGAAATCACAGTGAAAACGATTGAGGAAGAGATAGACTTTTTTTTCCTTACCCAAAATGGTTAGCTGTGTGAGTGTGAGGAGATGGAGAATGGGGGTGATACTTGAACAGCAATCATTAGGCCACAAAAAACTAGGAGCTTAAATGGGCCAAAAAGTTGGGCTGTAAGGATTTCCTAATTGGGCCTAAGGGAATTGGGCTAGAATAGTCACGATTTGGACTAATATAATTGGACTTTTAATAAATAAAATATAGTACTTAAATTTATTAAAATTTGGATTTAAAACGAAAATAATAAGAAATTGATACTTTAGAATTATTCGAGATTGGGTTCGACTAGAAATAGTTTTAAATTTGTTTAAAACGTTCGAAAATGGATTCGATTAGAAATAAATTTAACTTCATTTTATAACGGCTAGACGAACACGTTTTCATTTTAACGTTATGGTTTAAAATTTAGCGACACGTTTTTTGAGAAAATAATTTTATATAATTTAAAATTATCGGTCGCTACCTTCACCCTTTCCTTTGTAGGATAAATCCTTTGTAGATTTTTGAGCATTGGTGTTGGAGTAACATTGTGGTGCTGGGTCAATTTAGCCCTAACCTTTGTGGTCACCAAGATAAGTGTGGTGAGATTTTTTTCGAGGGGTCATTTATGCATTTGTTGCACATGTGTTGGCTAGTCCATTGATTAACTTGATGTTAATCTCTTATTCTGTATGAACATGTTTTGAAAATATTTGTGTTATCATATGTTATATATTCATCTCAGGTTGCATATGCTCTTGATCAATTACTATGATTACTTGTTCCTACTTAGGATTTTTTTACCTTAGACCCGGTGAGTACAAAATTTGCTAGGTTTGATACCCAATAAATTCGTGCGATAATTTAAAATAGATGTCGGATAATTTATCAACATCTTAGTGCTTGGCTCGATCCAGAAACAACCAATACACTTTGAGGATGGCCCAAGTTGTGGGTAGTGGGTTTTGGTTAGTTTGGCCCATTGGTTGATTTAGGCTTTGATTTATGTAGTGGCCCATTTGCCTCGGCTTTGTGTTGGCCTATTTGTAAGTCATGGTCAAATATTGGAGGTGACCTAATGCTACATTGGTTTTTCATTCCAACCGTGTGCATGTGTGTGCAATGGAGAAAAGAGTAAAAGTGGAAGCCATCTTGGGTTGAGTTTTGAGATATTCGACCATTTTTACTCCATCCTTTGTTGGTTAATAAAGGGTAACCAGAGTGGGTGAAATAGAGACAGTCGGATGTGCAAGTTGTGGGTAGAGCAAGCTTTGGCTTGTTGTTTGTTTGATGATTTTTCTAAGCTCGAAATCAAAATTTCTTGAAGATTTCTGCAACATGTATGGTCATCATAGGTTTTAATGTTCGATTATCAAGATTATCAAGACCTCTACAAATAAGTATAATGCACCATTTTTGCAAGCACGAGAGATTGTAAGGCTACTTACTAGTTGTGTAAATAAAATCATGTGAGATAAATATTGTAATGATACGTGTAATTTCTACACCTATCCGAGCCATTTAAAGTGAACATCTAAAAGAAAAATTGATTGGATTGATATTTAATATAGTTAAATATCAATTAGTGTAAAATATATTTAAGTTTAGATGGCTTTTGATCAAAAGAAGTGATAATCGACAAAGGAAGGGCAAAAAGAAAGAATTCCAAAATTTAGGGACTAAAATACAAATATTCAAAAGTTGATTCGAACGAAAGAATGAAGATTGATTATCACATGGAGCCAATTGGATAAAACTATAAGATAAATGAATAAATTTGCATATGAAAAGGATTCAAGATGGAAGAGAAAGAAGAGTTAGGGACCAAAGTGAAGGAACAACAAAGATTACTCCTTAAGGTCACAAGGAGTAACCCCTTGAAATCACAAGAGGCTGTTTGGCAAAAGTAGAATTCTAACTGATTAGGCTGCATGACCATAGTTATTATGCATGTGCGATAACATGGGTATATCCCAGCAAGACGTTGGAGTTTCATTTTTTATGTAAAACTCTTTTTAGCAATCATATTGGACGTGGATTTTGACTTAATTTATGTGTCTATGAGTATAGAACATCAGCCAACATCGAAAGATACATCTCATATCATACAATATATTAATGCCTGCGAATCAAGGGAGGCCAAATGACATTATTTTAGAAGAAATTAATAGGAATGATACAAGAAATTCATATTTTGAAGATTAAATCTTGGTTTTGGGACAAAGAAGAGGAAGATACAACTGGAGATTAACCAAAGAAGACGAAGAGATTCAAGCTTTCGCGGCTTCTCCTCTTTTTTCTTTACGTCTCTCAATTCCTAGTGATGTCATATAAACAAAACATGAATTCTTGCAACTTTATAATGTTCGGCTAGATTTTAAGCCATTAAGACATAGAAAAACCATTTTATGAAGTTTCAACATCAATTTCAATAATTTGATACACAATATGCGTTTATTCTTGAATGATTGTTATATGATTTAACATTTTTTTTTTTCCAATTATGTGATCAATAATTGGATTTATGTGTGATTTTTATTGTTATCGAAAGAAATAATAAGAAAGATAGCATATTACAACATTTCAATTGGTATTCTAATGTTTTAATGCATGCTTTCGTGTTTGTATCTTTTATAGAGATATATAAAGGTTACATGAGATAATTGATATAATTATACTCGAGATATATTATTAAATGAATTGTGAATATTGATTAATAAGAACTAATAAATATTGTTATGGTACTAAGTTGTATTAAAATAAAATAATAAAGTGGATTCAAAGTCTTAGTGCGTATTTTAATTAAGTTTACAAAACTTTCTCAATTGCTTATTATTTAATTTAGCCCATGTGTGATTCCCTTTAATTTATCTTACATTATTTCTCATACTCATTTTCAACCACTCATTTACACAATAAAATATTCTACAAATAAACTCAAAACTTTTCCTACTTTTTAACCACATCTCCAAACAAAATGTTATTCAAAACGTAGTTTTTTTACAAATAAAGGCCACCAAACATGGGCTTAGATATTTAGTATAAACTCACAAAAATAGCTTAGCTATTTGATTGGAGTATATATTAATTAGAACTAGATTAAGTACAGTTTCTTAGGATGAAACTTTATTCATCATTATATTACTTATCTATGAGACCCTGCACTTGTGGGATTTCGTCGATTGCTAAGAATTATAATATTTAATTAGTTTAGCTAGTTATAGATTTAATCTAATTTTTTATTGCTTTATTAGTTTTAATTTATATAATAAAAAATTAAGGTGTTTCCTCTCATTCTTTTCAAGATTTTGTATGCAAAGCTCAAGATATGATGATCTTGCTCCAATAATCTGAAAACTGAACGAACATTCAAGTTGAGAATAAAAAAAAGACGTTAGCAAACCAAAAATAGCAACGAGTAAGCCTGGACATATAGCAAAATTAAAGAAGATGTATGTTATAAAAGAATGATAGTACATGCAAAAACATTCAAATTTGATGGTCGTTGGGGTGAATGAAAATGTAGTACATCTCATTGTATGGGAAAATAAAACAAGAGACTAATATGGGAACATAGGGTTCCACAAATGGTAGAGAGTCAATCAAGCATAACTTATCTAGCATTCGGGCAAGCAAACTTCCATTTGAGGACGGATAGAATGCCTTGCAGTTTTTTAGAAGACCCAAATGACAATCCAAATACTCACATCTCAAGGTTTTTGGATATGTATGCAATTGTTGATTATATGAGAGTTTCTAGTGATGCAATTAGATTGAGGCTCTTTTTTTACACTTTCAGAGATTTGGCTAGAGAATGGTTGGACGCATTCTACCTCATAGCATCACCACATAGAACAAGTTAAGTTAAAAATTCTTAAACAAATTCTTCCCGCTAAAAAGAATTGCCAAAGTTGAGAGATGGAATCACTACATTCTCTCAACTTGATTCGAAATGCTATTAGTGGAGTATGAGAGATTCAAAGGGCTACTCATACAGTGTCCACAACATGGTTTGCAAAAATTATTACAATTCCAGTATTTCTACATCGAGGTAAATTTGACTAGCAAGGCTACTGTTAATTCTGTATGTCATGTGGCATCAAAAGGACAACAGATCAAATATATGAAATAATGGAGGATTTAACATATACTAGTGCATTATGTCCATTTGATTGAACAAGTAGAAGAAAAATTACTAGAATTCATGCGGTTGACACATTAACAAAAATATTAGCTGAGTTGGCAGCACTGAGAAAGTGGAAAGTAATAATCCTTTGGTGAATATTGCTTTAACATTTGGGCCTAAATGTAATAATTTTAATGAAAATCATGAAAGTGGGGATTGTAATGTGAGAAGTCCATTTTCTAAATCGACAAAGGGATTTAGGAGGATTATGGAAGGTATTAAATAAAATAATAAAGTTTTGGGGAAGAAGATGACTGGAGTGGGGTGAAAAATAAAGTTTTAAAGATTTGAGATTATGGGTGGTAATGGTATATAAAAAAATTTGTGTATAATTTGTAAAAGAATGAAAAATTTAAATACTAAAATTGTAATTATTACTTTTCAATTTGGACATTTTTACTGTTTTTAGCGGCAAATTGGCGAGGGGGGTTTTTCGTACAAAATGTTTTAAATATGGGGATTTTTTTGCGATTTTCAATAGGTCTATACCACAAATGGAAACGTCTATAGAAGGATGTTCTGCTATTAATATATTTAATAAAATATGACAAAATGTAGAGTGCATCTAAATAATTCTAAGAACATCATAAGCCTACTAAAAAAGTTTGCCATTGCACTAAATGTTTCAGCACGTGAAAACTTCATTATTCAACGGTTTCCAAGTAGCAATAGGTTTTCTGAGCAGCCCAATATCCTTCTTCACTTGCTAGAGGAAGTTTGCTGCATCCTTCAGCTACACAGCTCTCTTGTAGTCTTCTGCTCTGTTTCAATCAAAAGAATTCCTTAACATCAGTACGTAAATGAATTGCCAATAAAGCTAATTACTCAAACTACTTTTATTGATATCTATAGGGTTCAAAAATCAAAATATTAGAAATGCTAAGAGAAGTTTCAAGCAAAAAAGAACACACAATTCTCGTTTTACTCATTGATTAGGAAGAAAAATAATCGAGAAAAATACGAAACGAGATGGTTTAACATCTAAAAACTTAACAGAATAAAACTTGTGCAAATGTTTTGCCTCAACAATGTCACACTTCAAAGGGAAAAAAGTCAGTGCTTCATGCAGAGATAAACATAACATAATAAACTTAAACAGAAGTGTTAATTGCATTTTGATCACCTGAATATTGCTAACCAATTTTTTTAGGACCTGGGCTAAGCCTACATCTATACACACACATTCAGTTACTTAATAGCTATGTTTCAAATCTGAAGTGAGTTGCAAGCGAGACTTATTCACAACAGAAGGCCAAATATCTCAAAAATGGGAATATCTACAAAATAAATTAGTAAAAAAATAAAAATATCGTTCAGATTAAGCCAAGCCAACTGTTTGTATTCTTCCAAATTATATCTCATAAAAAATATCACGTTCCACAATGACAAGGCATTATTCTCTCTTTTTTGGATCCAACAGTTTTAACTAATGTGGAGGAGGATTTCACCTTCATGTCGCTAGCTCTTCTTCCAAACTTTTGCGTCAATACTGCCAATGAAGCAATGGTTCCCTGTGGCTCAAGAACGTGTTATTAATCTCAGCAAATGCCTCCTTCACACGAGCATAATCAAATCAATATATTTTGGCATGCCCATATCCTTCCTACACACACGAGATAACAAGCAAAACCAAATTGGTGTTCAAAATCTCAAACATGGAAAAAAGAAAAATTCCTCATAGACACGTGAAATCAAAATAAAAATAGATAAAAAGAATCAAATAAAAACCAGCAATTGCACCAATAATTTAAAAATGAAAAAATGTTTACATCCACCATTCCACCACAAAAAAAAAGTAGCACATATTTGAAATTCCACACATCAAAAATCTTAATTTGATCATCAAATGTAGAAAGCCTTCCAAACGCTAAAGATAAACATGGAACACTGACCAGGGGTGCATTTATGAAATTGTCAAATTACCTGGGTTTGGAGAGGGAGTAAAATGGAAGTGGCGATGGCGATCGGCAACTATAGGTGATTTGCAAAAAAATTAAGAGATTTAAAAAGGGGAATTGGAAAATGGTTTGGGCGAAAATGGCTATTGAGTTCATACTCAATTTAGAGAGAATGGAGGGAAAAAGTTTTCATTTCAATTCAATCCCTTCATGAATTACAGAAAGGTATTAATAAATAGACAATACAAAAAGAATCTTCTAACAAACTAACAGAAAATGGAGGAATCTAGATGCCAACTAACTGAGCTAACTAACTATACAACTAATACAACTAAATACTCTTCAATATGCCCCCTCAAGATGGAAGGTAAATATTTTTAACGTACATCTTGGCTAATAATGGAGCTAAAGCTGAAGAAGTAAGCGACTTAGTAAACATATCAGCAAGTTGATGCTGAGAACGAATATGAAGAAGTTTCACATAGCCAGCTGCAACTTTGTCATTAATGAAATGATAATCAATTTCTGTGTTTAGTTTTCTCATGCAAGACGGGATTGGTGGCCAATTGAACTACAACATGGTTATCAAAGAAAAGAAGAGCAGGAAATGAAATATAAAATTGAAAATCCCTCAGCAGTTGTTGAATCAAAAGAATTTAGTAGGTGTAGCAATAGAACGGTACTTTGCCTCAGCTGAAGAATGAGAGACAGTGGCTTGCCTTTTGCTTTCTAGAAACTAAGGAATTTCCAATGAAAATACAAAAAAACAGTGGTGGATTTCCTTGTGTCAACACAAGAACCCCAATCAACATAAAAAAAGAAAAAAAGAAAAAAAAAAGCTAGAGTTTCATAGGAGTCATAGGAGAAGCTGAAAAGAAAATTCCTTGGCCAAGGGGCTTCTTTAAATAGCGAAGAAGATGACGTGCTGCCTTTAAATGTGGTAGCCATGGCTGTGAGAGGAATTGGCTCAACTTGTGGACAACAAAAGTAATATCTGGACAAGATATAGTCAATTAAATTAAATGGCCAATGAGTCTTCTGTATAGTGTGGCATCAGGTAATAGATCTCCTTCATAACGACTTAGGGACAATTTTGGGTCCATAGGTGCAGCTACAAGTTTGCACTCCAAATACCATGTGTCTTCAAGAAGTTGTAGCGTGTACTGCCTCTGAGATAGTATAATTCCTGATTTTGATCGAGCAATCTCAAGCCCCCAAAAATATTTCAGTGTCCCCGAGTCCTTTAACTTGAACTGAGAATGAAAGAACTCTTTCGAAGAGTTGATAATCTGGAATTTGGACATGTGATAACTATGTCATCAATGTACACCAATAAGGCAACAAATTGAGCTCCATATCCTTTCATGAATAAAGAATAATTAGCTTTAGGCTGTATGAAGCCAAAATGAATGAGAGCTTGAGAAAATTTAGAGTTCCATTGTCTTGAAGCTTGCTTGAGTCCATAAATGGACTTGTGCAATTTGCAGGCCGATTTTACTCATTTCATGCTAGATAAGTTGTGTGCATCATAGCCAAGAGGGAAATCCATGTAGACTTCCTCAAACAAATCTCCATTCAAAAAGCATTATTGATATCAAGTTGTACTAGGTGCCAATTTTGATAGGAAGCAAGAGCCAATAGAACTTTAACAGTTAGAGGGTGTGTGATAGAGATTAAAATTGAAAATATAGCCGTTATTGTTGACTTTTATTAGACGGGTGGGACCCAATAACTGTTATATTTTCAATTTTAATTGGATTTTAAGCTGTACCAAACAGGCTCTTACTATTTTTGCCACAGGAGAAAAAGTGTCAAAAGTAATCAAGTCCCTCTTTCTCAGTATAACCTTTTGTTACTAGGCGTGCTTTGTGCCTTTCGACAGTCCCATATGATCTGTATTTAGTCTTGAAGACCGACAACCAACATAGTGTTTTCCTTATGGCAATGGAACAATAGACCATGTCTTATTACTCTCCATAGCCTCTAACTCTTGCTTCATAGCTTCATGCCACTAAGAAAGTTTGACAACCTTATGAAAGTATTGTAGTTCACAATGATCTGAAATACTCAACACAAACTCTTTATGAGAATGAGATAAAGAAGCATATGAAACAAAATTGTCAATATGATGAAGAGAATTTTGTGCTGTCACATGACAATGAAAGTCCTATAGATATGTAGGAGGTTTAATACTTCTCGGTGACCTTCGAGAAGAGCTTCATTAGATTGCATGTCATTGAACTGATTATCAATAACAGATGAGGTTGTCCTTAACTCATGTGTAGGCACACTAGGAGACTGAGAATATGTCCGATGGGAATCAAATGAAGTAGGCTCTGGCTGAGGTGAGCTATTGGAGATTGGTCTAGACTTATGTTGATCAATACAAACACGTTGCTCCAGTGTTAGTTAAGGTAATACCAAATCAGGAAAATGATCAATAAGTTGATCTGTTTCTACAACTTTATTAAAAAGAAAAATTTCTCATGGAAAGTATCATCTCTAGATATGAAGTTTCGTTTTGATACAACATCATACAACTTGTATCCCTTTACTCCTGCTGGATATCCCAAAAACATACAAACTGAAGCACGAAGCTGAAACTTCGTTCTATGACCAGTCAAGGTTGATGAAAAAGCCAGGCAAACGAACACTCAGAGGATGTAATAATCTGCAGGCTAATTATGCAACTTCATCTGGGGATTTATTTTTCAACAGAGGAGAGAGAGTTCTGTTGATCAAACATGTTGCTGTCAATATATAATTTGTCCAAGATTTGATTGGCATTCAAGATTGAAAGTATAGTGCCCTTGCCACATTTAAAGGATGTTGATGTTTACGTTCCATGCCTGAATTTTGTTGAGACCTTTCTACACAACTAAACTAGTGCAAGACACCCTTCTAGCAAACAGATTAGCGAATGCTAGTTCTGGTGCATTATTTGATCTAAACATCTTTATTTTTGTGTTAAATTGAGTTTTTACCATATTAAAAAATCTTGGAATGACCAAGGTTTCATTGGATTTATGTTTCAACAGGTATACCCAAGTGAATCTGGAACAATCATCTACCAAGGTTAAGAAATACTTGTGTCATGGGTAGGATTCAATATGGTAGGGTCCCCATATATCACAATGCACCATGTCAAAAGGACTGCTCAATAGATGATTATTAGAATCGAAAGATAATCTTCATTGTTTGGCAATAAGATATACATCACACAGACCAGCTTTATTCAAATTCAAGTTGTCACATAAAAAAGTAACATTGTAAACTATCCAATCTTCTAAAAGATGGATGACCAAGCCTATTATGCCAAATCTGAACTGAAACTTTGTTTACACAAGTATTTGAATCATAATTAAAACATCTTGTATCAAGAACATAAAAGTTTTGCACTCGATCACCCTTGCCAATCATCCTCCCGTTGTTGATTTCCTGAATAGTGAAATGATCAGGAAGGAAATTGATGTTGAGTTGTGAATTAAATGTAAATAATAGATTGAATTTGAATTGAGGCACAAATAAGACATCATGAAGGACCAGATTCGAACTCAACCAAACTTCACCAGATAGTTTAACCGGAATCTGCGTGTGATTAGGGAAGGTTACGATTGAATTTTCAGTAACTTTCAAGGATGTGAAGGCAGCTCCATAAAGACAGATGTGCCTAGTTGCATCTAAATCCACTATCCAAACAGTATCAGAAGACAATATAGGATACAAAGATACTGAAGAACATATACATGTAGTCTAAGAATTAGATGTCGTGATGATCAGAAGTATTTGCATCTGAAGTCAAGTGATTTGCAAATATTGACAATAATTGCTGATACTGAGATGAACTAAGATTCTGGACAAAATTCCCAAATTCAGGTTGTTTTCCTTCAATCTGAGGGGGGCGACCGCCCTCCCCCCCTCCCCCCCCCCCCTCTCCCGACATTGTCCGCTGATCCACTATTCCTAGTTAATTTGTAATATATTTTTCAGTTTCCCTCCCAAAAATTTTGACTCGCCCTCGCAAAATTTTGAAATTTTTTTTGTTTTTTTTTCATTAATAAATATTGACCCAATAACTTACACTTTAAAATTCAACCATACAAAAATCTTAAACCTAACTAAAAGATCCAATAATTATTTAAATAAATAAATAGCCCAAATCCAATCCAAAAGCAAAGGACCCATGTATGAATCTATTACCCACTGTTGCATTAAAAATAAAGGAAAATTGGTTCTAGTCCATTGTTTAGCCCATTTGAAAAATGAAAACTCAACCCACTTGTAATATAATTAATTCCCAATTCCCAAACCGCTACACAAATTATATAGATAGGCATTTTACTTTTTGATGTTCATCTAATGTTCATATTTTCAATTTGTATAGCGTTAGACACATAGATGGACACTCAGAAGCACCGACACGTTGCCGGCGACAACGTATCGGTGTCCGATACGTATCGGACACCGATACGCCTCCGACACGTCGCCGACCCGTGTCGGAGTCGCTTGCAGCGTGTCAGAGGCTTGGATTGGCAGGTGGTAGAACTGAAAATGCAAGAAAGAGACAGAAAAAAAAGGAGGAAAAAGAGAAGGCAACTTCTGGTATGTGGAAAGAAGAAGGAAGAAGAAAAGGAAAGAAAAAGAGAGAGACAGAACAGAGAAGAAGAGACCTGGAAGAGGAAGAAAATCCGGCAGAGGAGGAAGAAAAATTTGGCGAAGAAGAGGAAGAAAATCCGGCAGCTTCAGGCTTTGTTTGTCCATTCTGGGAAAAGACTTGTCTGGGGAGGAAAGAAAGAAAAGCCTGCAGGAAGTTGACTGAAATGATAATCATCAATTTACAAGGAAAATTTTCAAAAGGGGGGCCCACCACTGCAAAGTCTTGATTTTATCTTGCTGTATACGTTTTGTGTACATTTATTTTATTATTAAAACAATATTTAATGTTTTATTTGAAATCATTAGTACCATTTTACCCTTAAACAAAAAATCTAACTTGTATAAGAATCTCACACTTCTTCCCCATTGTTAATGGCCGAAAATTGGCAAAAAAAATCAGAAACTTATTTCAAACTTTTTTCATCTTTTTCAAACATTTCATCAAGCCACATTTGAAGAATCATTTGCAAGATCAAGAAGAAGATATTTTTCAAGTTTCGGGTAATATCACTCCTATCATATTTAAGTATTTGAAATTATTTTTCTTTTGAAGTTATGAGTGGTAATGCTATGGATGATGATTTGTCTAAACCTCTTTGGAGATATGTTACAAAACTTGATAAATTTAATGAAAAGGGTGGTAACATTCTTTGGCAATGCAATTTTTGTAATGCAACTAAGACAAGTTCATACACAAGAGTGAGGGCACATTTGTTGAAATTGCAAGGATATGGAATTGGAGCTTGTGGAAAAGTAACCATGAAAGATATATGTGAAATGCAAAAAATGGAAGATGAAGCTAAGTTGAGAATGCAAACTAAGGCGGGGAAAAGAGTGCCATTGCCGTCGGATAATATAGGTTCTAAGGATTGTTATGTTTTGGAGGAAAGGAAAAGAAAGAATAGTGCAATAGAAAATGCTTTTAATATGACAACACGTGACCAATTGGATTCCGAAATTGCTAGAATGTTTTATTCAAGTGGTTTGCCTTTTAATCTTTCTAGAAATCCTTATTACATTAGTTCTTATACTCTTGTTTCTAATAGTCGAATTTCGGGGTATTTGCCTCCCGGTTATAACAAGTTGAGAACTACTCTTCTTAAAAAAGAGAGAAAAAATGTGGAAAGGTTATTAAATCCAATTAAAGGCACATGGGCGGAAAAAGGAGTTACCATTGTAAGTGATGGATGGAGTGATCCACAAAGAAGACCACTAATTAATTTTATGGCGGTGACCGAGAGTGGACCAATGTTTTTAAAAGCGGTTGATTGTTCCGGTGAAATAAAAGATAAATATTTTATTGCTAACTTGATGAAGGAAGTTATAAATGAAATTGGTCATGAAAAGGTGGTTCAAGTAATAACCAATAATGCTCCAAATTGCAAAGGTGCCGGACAAATAATTGAATTGGAGTATCCTCATATTTTTTGGACACCATGTGTTGTACACACACTAAATCTTGCTTTGAAGAACATTTGTGTCGCAAAGAATGTTGAAAACAATTTGATCACATATGAGGAATGTAATTGGATTACTAATCTTCATGATGATGTAATGATTATAAAATTTTTTATCATGAACCATTCCATGAGACTAGCAATGTTTAATGAATTTGTGCCTTTGAAGTTGCTTTCCGTAGCGGAGACACGATTTGCTTCTATTATTGTCATGTTAAAAAGATTTAAGTTTATCCAACGTGGTCTTCAAGCATTGGTTATTAGTGAAAAATGGTCACTTTACCGAGAAGATGACATGACAAAGGCAAGTTTTGTGAAATTGAAAGTGCTTGACGATCTTCGGTGGGACTCTATAAGTTATGTTCTTTCTTTCACTTCTCCCATTTATGACATGCTTAGATTTTGTGATACGGATAAACCTTGTCTTCACTTGGTTTACGACATGTGGGATACAATGATTGAGAAAGTGAGAGGAATAATATATAGGCATGAGAAAAAAGTTCAAGAAGAGGAATCGTCATTCTACAATGTTGTTCATCGGATACTTGTAGATCGTTGGAACAAAAATAACGTTCCACTTCATTGCTTGTCTCATTCTCTAAATCCAAGGTAATTTTTAAATCCATTCATAGAATTATTATTTATTTACATTTTCATAATATTTAATATTTTTAGTTATTGAATGAATTGTCATTTCTTTAATTTTTTTTTTTTTTTTGCTCGTTTAGATACTATAGCGAGGAATGGCTTAAGGAGGATCCTACTCGCCTTGCTCCACATAGAGATGTAGAGATTTCAAGAGAAAGAATAAAATGCTTTAAGAGGTACTTATCAAATGAAGAGCGTAATATGGTAAACAAGGAGTATGCCAAATTCTCAACTATGGAAGATGACTTTGGTGATTTTGAATCCATCAATGATCGTTACCGCTTGGACCCAAAGACTTGGTGGGTGATTTATGGTGCTTGCACACCTATGCTTCAAAGTTATGCCTTAAAATTATTGGGGCAACCATCTTCTTCATCATGTTGTGAGCGAAATTGGAGTACTTATTCCTTTTTGCACTCTCTTAAACGAAATAAGCTAACTCCAAAACGTGCGGAAGATTTGGTTTTTGTCCATAGCAATCTTCGTCTCTTGTCAAGGAGGAGTGCGCAATACTCACAAGGAGATACTCAAATGTGGGATATCGGTGGAGATGCATTTGATACATTTGAAGATGTTGGTGTGCTTGAAGTCGCTAATTTATCTCTAGACGAACCGGAATTGGAGGCGATAGTATTTGCGGATGAAGATGAAGATGTTGAAGAGATTCAAGATGAATGATGTAATTAATTTCGTTTTTACTTTTGAACTTGTGTTATTAAGAAACATTTATGAATTTAATTTCAAATTTGATTTCTACTTATCATTATATATATGATTAAATAAGTATAACAAATTATTACTTTAGACTATAAAATTAAAATAACCTAAAAAAAATAAAAATGGAAACAACGTGTCGGCGACGTATCGTGTCGGAACTTTTTTTAAAAATCACGTGTCGGCGTGTCCGACACGTATCGTGTCGGTGCTTCTTAGGATGGACATATTATTTTTGTATCGACAAAGTCATTGTCTTTTTGGTCAGTCAATTTAACTTGCCTATTTTGATACTCAAAATCGTCGTTTTCAATCTTATTCTAGTTTAAAAAAATCGGGGGCTCCGCCCCCGAACCGCCGGGAGGGGAGCCCACCCCCGGTATTTTTGCCCCCCGAATTGAAATCCTTGCTACGTCCTTGGATACTTGATTCGCTTTATTGGAATTAGGATAGCGATTCTCCTTTGGTTTCTATTTGTAACCTGGACGATAACCATGTATTTTATAACACTTTTCATTTGAATGTCCATGATAATTGCAATGAGTGCAAAATGGTCGTTCTTTCTTTTTGTAATTAGTAGTAGCTCTAATTTTCGAGATGGTGCTATAGCCATCTGCTCCTTTGTTACTTTCAGATTTAAATGCAAAGGCCATAGCTCTGTTATGGTTTGATCCTGATGCAACTTGCGTACCTATCTTCTTCTGGTGTTCCTCTTGAGGGCAAAAACTTTGTTGATAGAAGGCGGATGATCCATGAGAAGACGCTGTCCTCTTACTTGAGAAAATGAATCATTTTGTCCCGTGAGGAATGACATAATGTATTCTATTTGATAATGAGCATTCAGCTCCTTCACACAACTCCAAGTACACTTGCCACAGCTGCAATTAGGATGACAATTGCTCAATTCTTCCTAAACAGTTTTGAGTTTAGTAAAATAGATGCTAACAGTGTTCTGATCTTGAAACAAATTCATCGGTTCTTTCCTCAATTGAAAAATGTGTGGTTCTTTTTCGTTGGAACCTATCTTTTAAATCATTCCAAATCTCATAGGCAAACGCTGCATAGAAAACACTAGCAGTTATTTCTTTTGAGACTGAGTTTAAGATCCAAGATATAACAATATTGTTATTTCTCATCCATGAATTGAGCCAATTTTGTTCTTCAAAAACATGGCTATCAGCGTCACTCGACTCCAGGAGGCATAGTTATCTCATGTTAGATACTGTGAAACAAGGAACAAACCTGGATTGTTCGAATAGTGAAGAAAAAATGGTCTGGAACGATCATCAATGACAGATTTGCTAGAGGACGACCTTGCATCAGGTGCACTTAGTGAATGTGTCGGTTACCATTTAGGATGAATCAATAAAAGACCATTGATTGAAGAAAGAATAAGACCGAGGCAGCTAGGAAGCTAGCTCTGATACCACATTAAGTTCATACTCAGTTTAGAGAAAATAGAGGGAAATTGTTTTCATTTCAATTCAATATGTTCATGAATTATAGAAATGTATCAATAAATAGATAATATAAAAAGAATCTCCTAACAAACTAACAGAATATGGAAGAATCTAGATGCCAACTAACTAAGCTAATTTAATGGCATATGGCTGATTGAAGAGATGATTGCTAATTGATTGGTCGCTAATTGAGCGACTGAAGGAGAAGAAAGGGTTTGGGTGGGAAAAAAAAAGGAAATGTGAAGAAGAAAAAATGAAAGAAAAATAAAAGAAATCTCAACATAAAAAAGTGGGCATTTTTTACGGTGGCTTTTACGGAGTGCTCGATATGGATGTCGTAAATATTCAACTTTTACAGTGTGCCACATATATAAATCGTAAATACTTTAAATAATTTAATTATTACAGCACATATTTAATGCTATTTTAACGGCACGCTTTATGTGCAAGCTGTAAATGAATGTCGTAAAAAACTACTTTTGTTGTAGTGTCATGTGATATGTACTTGGCGTCTTACTAAAAGGATAAAAATATTCATAAAAGAGCAACATTTAATATAAGCTAGAATAGGAAGGAAAAAATTTTTGAAAAAATTTACCCTTTTAGCGACATGTCATATACGTGTCGCTAGGACATTTCATGTTTAAATAGACATTTTTCAGGAGGCGGGGATACGGTTTGCACAAATTTAAAAGGTTGGATACTTGAAAATGCTATAAATAAATGATTGAGGACATAGTTGTCACACTTGTGAAAAGTTAGTATTTAGCATTGGTTGGTTATAAGTGCATTGTTAAGCTGTTGGAGCAGAATTCTTGAACAATAAATAATCCATCCAATGACGGAGAGATCCTCGTTTGAATCAAAATCTCCATGCATAGTTGGGCAGCTCAAGTTTCATTCACACGAGAAAACATTTGAATCAAATCCATTATCCCATGTTTTTCCTTCTTTGCTTCATTAGTACTTATTTTTAAAAAAATAGATTATTAGATTTTCTTGATAACCATTATTAAAAAATATATTCCTTTTTCTCAAATCACAGAAACCATGAGCAAGAAAAAGAATCTTATGATTCAAGAAATTATTCAATTCTCTCTGTGCGCGCATTGTTACAGCTAGAAGAGCGGCTAGATCGTTGAGAAAATTACCAGTGGAGGCGAGAGGTAGAGCTCGGCGAAAGAACTGCAGTGAAGGTTCCTTGGACTGTAATGGAAGTGTCAATTTCATAAATTTGAATTTTTGGTTGAACCAAAGTTGACTTTTTTCCAAAATCTATTTCATATTACAAATGAAAAGTATTTTTATGCAAGTGATGGATTCTGAAAATAATTTGAGCTATATACACTTGCTAAGAATTGATGAGTTAATACATTTACATTTGAGTTCCGATAAATTACTTCTAAGCTTTAAACTTCAAAATTCTTGTTCTTGTTCTCTTCGAGTCTTATTTAATTGCTTGTTCTTCAACGGATGACGATTTGAGTTTTTGAATGTTTAAGAAGATATATTCATGAAAAACTCAACAAACAAAACTTGTTAAAAACATAAGTGTATTGTTTGTTTTAATCAAAACAAGTGGAGCTATATTGAATCATAGGTCAACAATTTCCTCCTTTTTTATTATGACAAACAATATGTGATCTGCAGTGATTTGTAGAAATATACAAGATATTCTCCCTATATTTTACACATTAATGAGAACCAAGTTTCTAAAGACATGCATTTCCACAATTCATTAACATAGTAAATCACATATGGAAGTCATCATATAATTGAACTCACAAATTCCATAATGATAGTTGAAGTCACAAATTATAATTGCAAGTCACAATACATAGTTCATAACAAAATAAAAATAACAAGTCACAATTACAATCACAGTTTCCTTCCTCTTCATCCTTTTGGCATCATAAAAAAGGAATGAGGACAATGAAGCGAGAAATTCCTCCTTAATTAAGGCATAAGTGCAAGTTAGGAAAAATAAGTGAAGGTAATCATAGGGCATGACATGAAAAATAAAACATGAGTTCAAAAATGAAAATAAAGATTATAGATAATGTTTTATTCTTCTGCCGATGGAGGAGGCTCTCGAGGATAAATGTAATACATGTGTGCAAAGAAGGCCTCTTGAGATAAACTCATTTGCTTCATGCATTGATCAAGCGCATTAACGGTAGTAGTGAGAGAATCAATCCGACATTGTAGGATGTTGAAATGATCTACGGTCATATATCAGCCGGGGGTCGGTACTATATGTGGAGTAGGACCCCTATGATGTGCTCTAAGAGAATCATCACAGTCATCACCATCACCACCATGACCACCCATTCTTTCTTTTGCCTCTTCTAAAGTGAACGACGAAGTAGTAGGCCTCCAGTTATTATCGAAGCCTTGAGTATGTCACGCCCATTGCACATTACCTTTAACGATTTTCATGCATTTAAGAGTGTCGAGATTAATGACATCAGTATGTTTGGGCTTAAGAAAATGCTCATCATCCAATGACACATTGAAATGTTGAAAGATTCTTGTAAGAAGCATGCTATAATATAATCCTAGGGCTTTAGGATACTTGTGGGTTTGTCGAATGTGCTTCAAAAAGAGATAGAGAAAGTCCAATTGACGACCAACAAGGATGGAGTCAAGAATGAACAAGTCGAGGTGATGAACCTCTTCAAAATGTCCACTCCGAGGGATTATCATATGAGCAATAGCACGGTAAAGAATTGTGCATTGTATAGTATTGCGATTTAGCTTTAAGGTCATTGTGGTGGTTAGTGGTCAATTGGTGACTCGACAACAAGCTTCGAGTTCATCATAGCCCTCAAACCTAACGGGATAATGATGAATATAAATAAGGTTTTCACATTCTCCTAACCCAATTATTTCTCTAATGGTATTTCTATCAAGTGTAATACGTTTCTCTTTAATAGTGCAAGTGACATGGACTGAGTAAAAAGAGAGTTCTCGGTAAAATTCACAAATTAAATTAGGATAGATATTTTTCAAAATAGTAGCCAAATTTGTCCAACCAATATTCTCAAAATATTCTTCTATCTTAAATGAAGGAGCTTTGGTAGAGAATTCAAATAAACCAATGCACTTACCGATTAGAATGAGACAATCGGCGAAACGGTCGAGCATGAGTGTGTCAATTTCAACATTCAACGAGCTTGCTTACCCTTTCTTTGATTTCTTCCTTGGAGGCATGGTTATTTTCGAAATTGTCGATTTTAGTGAGAATTTTTTTTAAAAAATTTTGTTGAAAAAACTAGTGAAAAATGATGGGAAAATGGTAGGTAACAAACTTTTGAAGTGGATGAAGTTCTGGTGCAAAAAGGAAGAATTCTAGTGATTTAAAAGGGGAGGCCGACTCAAGGATTTTTTGTCGACCGAATTCCTAGAATTTCGGTTGATTGAAGATCGTCGGTCAACCGAGCTCCACGAGTGTTGATCGAAAATCTGAATAAAAAAAGTTGATCGCCCTAGTTAGTTTCGGCAGAACAGGTTCGATCGATCGAAATTACGAAATTGGTCAACCGAAAAATACTGAATGCGATTTTCATTTTAAACACATTTAACCACAAATCTCAGATTCATCGATAATACCTAAGCTTCCACGAGTGTAAGAAAATCTATCAAGAGCTAGAGGTTTGGTAAGAATATCAGTCAATTGTTTATCGGTACTTACAAATTCCAAATAAATATCACATTTTTGCACATGGTCTCTAAGAAAATGATGTTAAATTTCAATATGTTTTGTGCGAGAGTGCAAAATGGGTTTTTTGACAAATTTATAGCACTAGTATTATGACATATAATATGATTATTTTCAAAAGTTAAGTGATAATCGCTAAGGGTTTGTGTCATCCATAAAACTCGAGCACAACAATACCATTTTCATCTCGTTTATTTCAAAAAAAAAACCCATTTTGTACCAATAATGGTTTGATTATTTGGTCTATCAACGAAATTCCAAACATGATTCATTTCAAATTGATTTAATTCTTCTTGCATTGCAAGAATCCAAAACTCATGAAATTCGGCTTCTTTAAAATTCTTTGGTTCAATTTGAGAAATGAAAGCACAATTATTTAGAAAGCTTTTGGTAGAGTTTCTAGTACTTACACATTTGTAAGGATCATCGATGATGAGCTACTTTAGATGTGAGTGAACAAACTTCCATTCAATGAGGAGTATTGGATCATTTTGATTCTTGGAAGTTTCTTTTTCTCCTTGTTGAGAAATTAGTTTTTCCAAGTCTTTGTCTTCAACTTATTTGGGATCTTCCTTATTTTAATCTTGAATATTCATTTGCTCAAGAGGAAGTTCCAAATCTACATCGACACCTTTCTCTTGATTAAGAGAATTAGTTTCATCAAAAGTAACATGCATGGATTCTTCCACTACTAAAGTTCTTTTGTTGAAAACTCTATAAACTTTGCTAGTAGGTGAATATCCAAGGAAGTTTTCAATATCGAATTTTGAATCAAATTTTTCCAAATTTTCTTTTGTATTAAGTATAAAACATTTGCAACCAAAAACTTTAAAATAACTAATGTTGAGAACTCTATTTTTTCAAAGCTCATATGGAGTTTTGGTGTTCTTTCGACTTACTAACACTCTATTCATAATGTAACAAGCAGTCTTAATGGCTTCGGCCCAATAATATTTGGGTAAATTGTTTTTATTTAACATGATCCTATACATTTCTTGCAATGTACGATTCTTTCGTTCTACTACACCATTTGGTTGAGGAGTTCTAAGAGCCGAAAAGTGATGTTCATATCCATTTTCTTTACAAAAATCATCAAAAGCAATATTATCAAATTCTCCACCATGGTCGCTTCTAATGGTTGTAATAGAATATCATTTTTCATTTTGAACATTTTTACAAAAGTGTTTAAATACTTTTAAAACTTCATTTTTCAAGTTCAAAAACAAAACCCAAGTGAATCTTGAGAATTCATCAACGATAACAAATGCATAGTGCTTGCCCCTTAAACTTGTGGTTTTAGATGGTCCAAAAATATCCATGTGAAGAATTTGTAAAGGTTTTGTAGTTGAAGAGGATTGCTTAGTTTTGAAAGAGCTTTTTATTTGTTTTTCAAATTGACAAGCGTCACAAATTTTGTCATTTTCAAATTTCAAGTTTGGTAGATCTTTGCCAAAATAAGTTTTTGAGATTTTTGAAATTAGATCCATACTAAAATGACCTAATCTTCTATGCCATAACCAAGTATCATCTTCAAAGCTTGACAAATATTTTAATTCATTTTCAAATTCAATGTTGAAGACACAAACCTCTTTACACAGCTACCTATGAACAACAACTCTTTTGATGTGGCATCCTTAATAAGGCATTTCTAGGAATCAAATTTGATATAATTACCTTTATCACATAGTTGGCTAAAACTTAGCAAGTTATGTTTGAGATTATCTACTAACAAAACATTTTCAATAGATGGAGATAAAAGAATACCAATATTTCCAATGTGTATGATTTTCCTTTGGCATTATCTCCAAATGTGACATGACCTCCATCTTTCTTTTTGAAGCTTGACAATAATATTCCGGTCATGTGTTTTGAGCAACCACTATCCAAGAACCAATTACTCTTTATCTTTGAAGGCACCTACAAAAGTTGATTCAAATTTTGATCTTGGTACCCCTTTGAGTTATCTTTCTAACGCATCTTGAATAGTCTCAATCGGACATCGGACGAGGAAGTTATGATAAAAATACTGAAGCAAACGCAAAGTGGACAGATTTCTAGCGCTCAAGCGCTACGAACTTAGCGCTCAAGCGCTTCACTAGCCGAGAAAACACAATTTCAACAGATTTTCAGCGCAAGCGCTGTCCTATAGCGCTCAAGCGCCGCGCGCCGCCACAAATTTTAGGTTTTTATTGTTTGGGCCTCGAAAACTCAAGAAAAGACTCCAAATTGGCCAAGAACATGTAGGGAAGTATAAAGAGACCTAAGGAGGCCAAAACACAGGGCTCTAACCTATTTTCTCTCTATTTTTCTTAGATCTATCATGTGTAACTAACTCTTGGTGCTTGATTGAAGGATACCGAAGCCTTGGAAAACATTATAACTGTGAGATCCACCTATTTTAATTGTTTAATTTATATTTTCAGTATTGAATATTCTTCTATGCATAATTTTATGATTGCCATGTTTGAGATCTATTAGTTTTTCATATATTGCAATCTATAGCTAAGTTAAATCTCAAATCCGTAATTGTTTGAATCATTTAACTTGTGAAGCACTAGGATTTGGTAATTTTCTGCGATAGAGGTTATTGAATCTTAAGAAGAATGTTTAAATAGATTGAATGCAACCGCTGGTGTCTGTATTATTTAGTTCATCGATTTCTCTATTATTTAAAGCTGTTATTAAATTGAATCTTTAGCGCTGGTCTGAGATTATTTGATAATTAGGGTTAATTAGAACGCTGGTTTCTGATTAACTAAAATTAAGGAGAAATATGATTTTCCTATTTCTCCTTAATTTTAGTTAGTTAGAAAACAGCGTTCTAATTAACCCTAATTATTAAATAACCCCAGACCAGCGCTCAAGATTCAATTTAATAACAGCTTTAAACAATAGAGAAATCGATGAACTAGATAACACAAACACCAGCGGTTGCATTCAATCCATTTAAACATTCTTCTTAAGATTCAATAACCTCTATCACAGAAAATCATCAAATCCTAGTGCTTCACAAGTTAAAGGAATCAAACAATTACGGATTTGATATTTAACGTAGCGGTAGATTGCAACGAATAATAAACTAGTAGGCCTCCTAGCAATTAAACATAACAATCATAGAAATAAGTGCAGAAAAATATTCAATACTAAAAAACATGAATTAAATTAAGAAAACCATTTAGATCTCACAATATGTGGTTCCGAGACTTCAATCTCCTTAGACCAAGTGTAAAAGTTTAGTTACAATTCATGAATCTAAGAGAAAAATAGAGAAGAATAAAGTTGGAGAGGTTCTCCCCTTGTATTGGTCTCCTTAGGTCTATTTATACTTCCCTACATGTTCTTGGCCAATTTGGAGTCTTTTTCTCGAGTTTTCACGGCCCAAACAATAAAAACCTAAAATCTGTGGCGGCGCGCGGCGCTTGAACGCTAGAAATCTGTCCACTTTGCGTCAGCTTCAGTATTTTCATCATAACTTTCTCTTCCGATGTCCGATTGAGACGATTCAAGATGCGTTAGAAAGATAACTCAAAGGGCTACAACCTTTATTCAGAGACAATCTTCAAATGCGATCGTTTACCATGTCCAAAATTGGTCTCAATATGAGGTTGAAAACCGATGCAAAACTTTTCAGCTTGAAAGTTGATATGTGAAAATGTCTTGGCCATATTTCATCCCTTTGAATCCTTTCTTCATCCAATTGACATCTAACACTCTCGAATCTTCATCGCAAGGTTAGAAACAAGTTTAGAATATTTGCACTTTAGTCCTTGAACTTTCACTTTCTTCAATTTTGGTCCATTTTCATCTATTTCTTCCAAATTACGCAATCTCCATAGAATTGCCACCTAAACCAAAATATGAGAATACTAAGTACATTTAGGTACAAAATAAACATATGAGTGCATAAAATAAGGAGGAAAAAATATGCATTTTACATTCCTATCAGTACCCATTTAACTTTGGGTCTTTGATAGTTAGTTCTAGTGGACCCTTGAACCTACTTATTTCTTTGAAAATGTAATTTCTTTTTTATTAAGCAATTAAAAGCTACATATCCAAATTCGTTACAAAAATTACATGTGGTGTTAGAAGCTTTGACAAACATGTTTTCAAGATATTTTTGTTTTAAAGAAGGTTTGTAACCAATGCCACTTCTATCAAAGATACATTTTTGTTTCCCAAGTATTAACTTATAGTTTTTCTTTCCTTGGGCGAATTTGTGCACAATGTTGGTTAAATCAAGTACTTTTTCTTTTAAGGAAACATTTTCTTTGATTAGGAGATCAAGATCATCCTTTTCCTTTTCCTTCTCAAAATCCTTTTGAGTTTCTAAAATCTTTTTGGTCTCATTTTTCAATAAAATATGTTTCTTTTTTAGAGTAGAGTGTTTGAGAGCAAGTTTTTCATAAGTACTAATATTTTCATCATATGAAGTAGATAATTCATCATAAGAAGTGTCATTTGTATTTACCTCATCCTCCATGGTCAAGAAGCACATGTTTGCAACTTCATCTTGACTTTCATTTTCTTCTTGCTCATCATCACTGTCATCCTAGTGGCTTGTAGAGCTTTCTTCATGAAGAAATTTTTTTTTGTTCGGACATTCGGTTCTTTTGTGGTCGAGTTTGTCTCAATCATAGCATACAACATTTTTGTTATTTTCTTCGCCTTTGTCTTCTTTCTTTTGGAATCGACAGTTGTTGCGAAAGCCTCTCCACTTTTTGACAAAGAGAACAAAATCATCATGTTCTTCATCACTATTGTTTGAATTTGAGGTTTCTTCATCATTTGATGATTTCAAAGATATTTGCCTTCTAGGAGAATCCTTCTTTTCTTTCTATTTTACTTTTCTTGATTTCTCCTTTGTTTCGGCATGATTTAGCTCATAGGTCATCAAGGTTCCATAGAACTCTTCCAAAGAATATGTGTTGATATCTTTGGTGTTCTCTATCAACATCTTTAATGAATCTCAATCTTCCGAGAGAGACTTAAGAATTTTGCTCACAAGTTCACCATTAGTAAATTTTCGATCAAAACCTTTAAGGTCATTAACAATATCGATGAATCGAGTAATCATGCTAGCAATAGGTTCATCTTGTTTCATAAATAATTTTTCAAAGTTTTTAAACACGAGATTTATCTTAGTTTCTTTTACTTTATTTGTACACATGTGTGTTATTTCTAATGCCTGCCAAATCTCATATGCAGAATCACATGTGCTAATACGATTAAATTCATTTATGTTTAAAGCACAATAAAAAAGATTTTTGACTTTTGCATTCAATGAAAACTTTCTTTTATCATCCTCATCATATTCTTCTCTAGGATTTGGAATAGTTTGGTCCGATTTTCCATCAAGTTTAATAACCTTAGTAAGCTTATGATGACCAAATTCAATAACCTCCCAAACATTATAATCAATTGATTGAATATAAATCACCATTCTAGTTATCCAATAATTATAATGTGTATCATCAAACGAAGGAGGACAATTTATAGAATGTCCCACAATATTAAGATTAGCCATAACATAAGATAGTGAAATCTTAAAAATGTGCACATAGGCTCTGAAACCAATTGATAACCCAAGAATAACTAACCAAAAGGGGGGTGAATTGGTTTTTGAAACTTTTTCAACACTAAGTCTAAAAACACTTCAATACACAAGATATGATTGCAAAGTATAATACTAGAACTAAATATGCAAGTTTGGTAACTTAATTCAAGTATCGATATAACATAATATATATGACAATATAAAGTAAAGTGCCATAATGTAAAGATAACAAACCAATTTAATAGGGTTCGATGCACAATGTGTTCTACATCCCTGTTATTAAGCTCTTCGTCACGAGCAATGTCAAATGCACTATAATGATAACTTGCAAACAAAAAGTACCGATCCTTAAGTGACTTACAACAAGGAGCATTTATCCTTAAGTGACTTACAATAAGCAACAAGGAGTACTTATTCATAGATGACTTACAACAATGAGCACATATCCTTAACAACAATCGAGTTTTCACAAGGCTCTCAAAACCCGTAAAACATAAAAGATAGTTTTACAATTGAAAGAACTCTCTTAACAAATGATGTAATCAAATCAAGTATTTAGAGAGTTGAGATAATACTTCAATAGATAGCAAATAATAAAGTTCAAGTGTTTATGACGAAAACTTTGATGAATGATTGATAATGAAATAGTTTGTATTTTTGTATCAAAGTTTTCAAACCAATGATCTCTCTTAACAAATAATGCAAGTTAAATATGAAGAGATATTTACACTTAAATTAAAGTGTTGGCAAAGAAAACTTCTACCAAGGATAAAGAATAGATGAGATTGTGAAAAGTTCTTGATAAATTTGAGAAAATATGTTTGACCTATCAAGAAACTGTTTGTAATAAATGAAGTAGAATATATAATCAAGTAAACTCAATGATTTTTAATAAATAAGCTCTCAAAATATCTCTTGTAAGTGGTTGAAAACTGAATGCAAAATGGATGGATATTTATAGAGCAAAATGAGCACTCTTAGTCACTTTTGGTTGATCGAAAGTGTATAGCCTTGCGAAATCAAACCGTTAGAATTTCGATTCACCAATTCTACATTTTCGGTAGACCGAAATTTGAATTTTCCGTTGATCGAAAGTTGACTTTCGGTTGAACGAAAGTTGACTTTTTTTTCCAAAATCTATTTCATATTACAAATGAAAAGTATTTTTATTCAAGTGATAGATTATGAAAATAATTTGAGTTTTTTGTACTTTCTAAGAGTCGATGAGCTAATATCTTTACATTTGAGTTCCGATAAACTACTTCTAAGCTTTAAACTTCAAAGTTCTTGTTCTCTTCGAGTCATATTTGATTGTTTGTTCTTCATTGAATGACGATTTGAGTCTTTGAATGCTTAAGAAGATATATTCATAAAAAACACAATAAACAAAACTTGTTAGAAATATAAGTATATTGTTTGTTATAATCAAAACAAGTGGAGCTATATTGAATCATAGGTCAACAAAGCTGATTGAGGAAACTGAGACCACATCCGTGCTCGCCAAATCAAGGCAAAGTCGATGGATCGACGCATGAGTGTAGGTGACTACACGTGAGGCACACACCACGACGATGGTCGTGCGTGAGGGCGTGTCTAGTATCCTCCGGTAGTGCACTTTAAAGATAGAATGTTACAAATGGTGTTGCAGAGCTTGCGTGGTGTCCGTTTTCAATTTTTGGCGATATAGTGAAAATTCGATAATTTTACCCTTCAACGTTTAGGTTCTCGATGTCGTTTTGTGTTGTTGAAGTTGTTGAAAGCTTTAATGTGAATAGTGTAGCCCTAAGTAGTAAATTTTCATCTCTTCTTATTTACGGACCTGCTATATAGTCCGCTTGAAATCATATTCTTTCTTTTTATTATTGCAGTTAAAACTATTGTATAGGATAATTATTTACTTTTTACATTAGAAGTCATTGTGTGGGGTGATATCAAAATTGGGGTTACCATGAAGGGGTAACCATTGCCTATTGGGAATTATATGTTAATTTTTTGCCTTAAATTTTTTGTGAATTTGTTGTCAATTGTTTTTTTACTAATAGAATTGTACGTGACTTTAGGAAAGTTTTGTTTGACTATTGTGTGTGAATTGTGTCAGTACTTTCCTTATGGTCGTTGTTGGTTATATTTTGTATTTTGTGTGCAATTCTTGGTTATATGAAAACACATTTTGAGTTGTTTTTTTCTAATGAAAAATGTGATTTTTCAATTTTGCAAAATGATTTTTTTTTTTATAAAACTATTGATGGTACATGTAGGTCTAAGGCAAGTGAGAAAAGTAAGAGTTTTTTAACTACAATATTTTGGACATATTGAAGGACACTGTATTGGAAGTATAACAGGAGGAAAGATAAAGAAATTGGATAGATGAATTTTGCCATTGGGTGGAGTGATGTATCGAGTGGGGTTTATTGAGAGTAAACTTGATTACTGCTTCTGTATTTGTGTGTGATCTTTTCTGCATATATGATCACTTAATTCTATTGTAATGTTACATGTTACACTTCCAATATATTTAATGTGTGCAATTTTATGAATTGAGAGTGATTTTATTACTTTGTGTAATGTACATATTCCTTTGCTCTGTGAGTGTTGTGAGAAGGCGTAGTAGTAAGAAGAAAGAGGGACAATCGTTTTCCCCTTTATCTTTGTGAGCTTCTTTTGTAAGTGTAGTGAAGTAACCAATTGTTTCTTCTACTATCTTTATGAGTGTCAATGTAACGCCCCAAGTTCCGTGAACCCGGATTGCCACATCATCCTCATAAGTCGTGATTTTAAATAAAAAAATTTGCGGAAATAACTACCTTTTAAACATCACGTTTATAACAATAAACCTCATTGGCAAAAAAATTCATTTGATTAACTTAAGAAAATAGTTTAAACTTCAAAACTCAAGTTTGAAATAACGGGAATAACAACAATAAGTTCGTAATGCGTAAATTTTAAAACTTATATAACTTCATCCATTAAATCGTGCAACCACTGCCCCATCAGACTCAACCGTCTCCGAAATCTGTAAATGTGGTTAAAATAACGAAATGAGTATTTCGAAGAAATACTCAGTAGACTCATCCTCGATAATTAATTCACAGAATAATTGAATACATAATTATACAATATATATGTGACATCATCATATCATCATATGTTCATTTTATTAAAATAAATCATGGGGTGTGGGTAGTCTCGTCTTATGCATTTAAGCCCATAAGTTATGCATAACATCATCTTATCTCATAAGAGATATTCTCGTCTCTTCTCATGCATTAAAGCATATAAGTTACGACGAACGTAACATCATTTATCTCATAAGAGATATTCTCATTTATACAATTAAACCATATAAATCACGTAAAATCACATAATACATGCAATTATAATTTAAAATAATTAATGAATGCGAGTCTATCTCAATCTATCTCGAGTCACGTAAAAAGTGGAGCAAAAATTAACCGCAAGCTCTTAATCGTCCGCACGTTTCGTCTAGCCAAAATAGGAAAAGTATCGAATTAGTATTTCGAAAATTTAAAGTTTTAAAATGATAAAATAAAGTTTAGGGACTTAGTTGAAAATTATTGAAATTGAAAATAAAAGTTTAAGGGCTGCAATTAAACTTTCCTAAAGTAGGGACTTAATTGGAATAGAGTGAAACTGAAAATAAGAATTTAAGGACTGAAATAAAACACTTGAAACTTAGGGGCTAAAAGGGTAATTTCAAAAAAATCAAAATAAATAAAATATATTATTCTCTCTCCCTCCCCCTCTCTCTCTCTCTCTCTCTCTCTCTCTCTCTCTCTCTCTCTCTCTCTCTCTCTCATTTTTGAACCAGAAAGAGAAAGAGAGAAAGGCGGTGACGGAGAGGGAAGACAGGGGATCAGCCCCTCACCGGTTCCACTCCGTCCGACAGACAAAAAGCAGTGCTACAGTCGCGTGGTGGTGTCGGTGGCAAGGTAAGTGGTTGATTTTTGGGTGGAGTGGTGGTTCGATTGATTGGGGTTTTTGGGGCGATGGTTGGTAGCGTGAACTTGTGGGTTTTGGGGCTTGTTTAAGGACGAGTAGTAGTGGTTGGGCTACGGTTTTGGGCAGTAATTTTGATGGTGGTGGTTGCGGTTTTGGGGATTTTGGAGGTGGAGGAGTTGGTTCAGGCAGCGACGGTTCGGCCGGTTGTAGGCTGCAGAGGTGATGATGGTCAGTGGCATGACTGGTTTGTGTCTCCTGAGTGATGGTTTGGACAGTGAGCTTGGTGGTTTGAGGTGGCGTTTGGGTGAGTGTGGGCGGTGGACGTGTTTTGGCTATATTTTTGGGAGTGTTGGTGGTGTTGTGGTTGAGGTGGTGCAGTGAGGTCTGTGAGTGAAGTGTTGGTGGTGTAGGAGTTTTGGTGCAGCATGGTATGTGTGAAATGCAGCTTGTGTGGTGATGGTGGACTGGATTTCAGTGGCTTGAGCAGTGAGCTTGGTGGTTTGAGGTGTTATTGGTCTCGCGAGCATGTCAGAGGCATTGACTTTTGCAAATACCTAACAAGAGGAGATCAACAATTATTCAAATGAATAATCTCAACATTAATACACTAATGACGACTCTCTCATTTGCATTACTTCTAGATCACCCAACAAAATAAGTGCAAAAGTTACTAATATGCCCCATACTTATGACATAATTTGCATAACGTTAATGAAATGTGTTATGTTGTACAAATATATAATTCCAACGCTGAATTAAACTACAAGTGCAAAGTGAGGGTGGGGTTCTGCACAACGTTAATGAAATGTGTTATGTTGTACAAATGTATAATTCCAAGGTTGACAAAATTACAAGTGCGAAGTGAGGGTGGGGTTCTGCATAACATTAATGAAATGTGTTATGTTGTACAAACGTATAATTCCAACGTCGAAGAAACTACAAGTGCTAAGTGGGAGTTGGGTTCTACAACCTTATTTCACTTACCTGATGTAAAAATTCATTATGATTGATGACAAATACGACTCCGGAGCTAGGCATTCAATGTCTGAATAGCCAATTTCAACTGCCTCTGGATCATCCCTATTTCAAATTTGGAAATTAAAAATCTTGGAACACGTAAACAAAAATTAGACATGTTTACTCAAAGCAGACAGTTCTTATCAATGAAAAACAGAGTGCAAATTCTACCTTCAGGGATAGTATATCCTGGTCTCTTTGATGCTGTAAAAAAATATAAGACAACAAGAATTAAATTGAACGAAAGAGAACAAATTATATAGTATTTGCTGAAAATGAACATAAACAAACATACAAAGTCGAAAAATCAATATACCGTTCATCGACTTTGTCTTGTGCAATTACATCTGAAGCCTCTGGGTCCTCATCCAGTAATACAACAGTTTTTCCGAACTTTAAATTCAAAAACAATGATCAACAATAGAAGATGTCACTACGCTTCAACATTCTATATATCATGGACAAAAGCATGTACATATTAGAAGTGAAAAATGAATAGGTAAATCCCACTGAAATTTTTATGCATTACAAGAGAATGCAGGGTATGGTAGATAATTAATGCTTAAATGGAGCAACATTGTCCCATCCAACACTAAAAGACTTGTAGAGAAAAAAATAAACATAACATTATGGTATTGTCGTCGAACTAGAAATGAAGCAACAGAAAAGACTTCTTAGTATATGAGCAGTAAAATAAAACTAGGGACCAGAGAAACTATTATATGCTATAAATGAGGTCAGAGTCCTTGAAAACATCTCTCATCAAACCAGCAAGTCATCCTAAAATTAATATTTACAAATTTCTCACCAATTTTCATTTTTACAACTTCAATTTCATTATGCAATCACATTTAACGACTAATGATGCTTTTTACAACTTCAATTTCATTATGCAATCACATTTAACTACTAATGATGCTTTAGAGGACAAGTGCATCGTGTAAGTTTGAGATCAACACTAAATCCAATAACAATGCAAGCTGGAAAAGAAAACTGCTAGCAACATGTCACGATAAAAACATTTTCAAATCAGTACTAGGAATTAACTAGTAAACAAACAATTAAAAAGGAGGTACAAAATGACAATAGGAATACTGGGAGGACTTACATTGTTCTGAGCCAGATCATGTGAAGCTTGTACATCAGAAGAATCCCTCCTTAAATGAACAAAAAAAAAAAGGACATTAAATAGCTTAAGTACATCAACCATTTTGTGCCACAAGTTGTTTACAAAGTTGCATCCTTGCGTGCTGAAAGGACTATGACATGTAAACTAAACAAATGTGTTTCTGTCTCTTGGTGTGCGCTACAATGGGCACTGATACATACGAAAGAGGAATTAATAGAATCAAGACACCGATTCAGATCAAGTTTCTTCATATTTGCCCAGAAAGATTCCACAAACGGCTGCCAAATGAAGGCAAGAGTTGAACCTAAATAAAAAGGTTGAGAGGAATTAACAGAATGAAGTCACTGATTCGGATCAAGTTTCTTCATATTTTCCCCGCAAAGATTCCACCAACAGCAGCCAAATGAAGTCAAGAGCCGACCCTAAATAAATGGGTTGTCCATAGTTTCCATTTCTTCCCTTTTCTTTGTGTATTTATTATTTTCCAATTTTTTTTAACCTTGAAGATAAAACAGCAACACCACTTACACAAAGGTTACCTTCAAGTGATATTGAATTCATATAAAGATAGCTTTCTTCCTATATCCCTATATAAATCCACAGGTATGAAAGAGTAAACCAACACTGTGTCAAAAATGACCAGAAAAGAACCTCCATAGGAAAATATAGCTAAACAATACCCTAGCAATAAAAAGATTAAAAAATATTAAGAGTATATAGTTTTAGTTGCTTTCTTAGTACCTTCCCTGCTGGCGGTAAATTTGACAATAATCATACTTAGCGATATGTGCACAATATAGATTACTCCGTAATGGGAGCCATGATTGTGCTAAACCCCTTGATGAAACGACGGTAAAAGGTAGCTAGGCCATGAATGTAGAGTGAGCCTTAGGCCTGAAGGTAAAACTTGTGAAACCTTTGGATCCATCAACCAACCCCATGTAACAAGCTAGGAAGTATTGGCATGGATGCGACAGTCGGAGATGACACGACAAGGATACGATGATATGATGAAGTTTTTCAAAATTATTGACACGACACGTCCTTGACACTCTGAGTAAATTAATATTAATCTTTTTTTTCATAATTTTTTATATTTAAAGTAAATATGTTTTTGTTAATTCCAGTGTGTCAGCAACATATGTCCAGCATGTCGGCTACGTGTCCAAATGCAAAACCAATAAATACTTTGGACAAGCAACTTCAGCGGTGTGTCGGTGTCTAAAGTGTGTCGGAGTTGGTGCATCCTAGGTGGCAGGAGGGCCACGATTTATAAGAAATGGTAGATGATAAAAACCAAGTTCCTGTAGGGACGCACGTGATAGGACAAAAAAGACAACAAGAAGTAATTTCTATTATATGGTGATTAATTAGTATTAACGGGTAGCAGCACTTGTCTTTCTAGTAATCACAACAGAAGTACAATAATTTGGATTATTCAGAAGAATATGTGAAAAGGGGGTAAAATATAGATAAGTCAGAAAATCCACGTTACATGAACAGCGTAAAGTAACACTTACTTCTTCGAAAAACAGCCAGGGAAATCTTCTTCAGAACAGGGGGAAGGAGTAGAAGAGTTTCTTCCTCTTTGCTCCTCATTCGGCTGGAGTTGTTTGTCAGTGTTTCCAAAAAGATGATTAGGTGATTTAAAAGGCATTTGCCTTGACGAAAAGCCACTCTTGCATGTTCCATGAGATTGAAATTGCCCATTTCCTCTCTTATTCTTGCTATCACAGCGAGAAAGAGCTGACATTTCTTTTTCAAAGGCATTGCTAGCCCGGCAACCTGTCTGTTTGATCATGAATTGAGAGAAAGCGTTAATACGTTAAATCAGTCATGCTTTTAAGTCAATTTCTCAACGATGTTTCCATACTTTGTCATCCAACTTGCTGGAAAAACATGAAGCACATAGGGACTGCGATGTAGGTACAGATGATAAAGCCCCTGGCCTTGAGACATCAGAAACACCTACAAAATACAATAAGCCTTTGGAAAAGAAGCATCGTTGGGCTGAATAGCTTAAAGCATGAAATATATAAGACTTGCAGTATCCATCCCCTATTCAGACAATTTTATTTGTGAACTTTACATTGCACTCTACAAGCCCAAAAACCACTTAAGCCTTAATGACAGATCTGTAGATGTGAAATATTTTCATGCCTGCTGAGCATTTTAAAAATCATAGGAAATGAAGTTGTAGATAACTTCTAGAAAGCCTCAAATTGAATGTGCACATGTGCATGGATAATAGATTGAAAAGTAACAGTAGCTTACCAACAAAAGTTGGGTCTGTTGACTGCATGGGCTTCTTGCATCTTCCATCTTCCTGTGCAGCAAATGTCATTTCAATAATGACAAATATTCAACACATAAAACAAAAAAGCATACATAGATCTCATGAAGAAAGAGCTACAGAATCCTCATAGTCAAAGTTTTGCACCACAAATCATAACCAGATCAAGTACCAGAACCAAGTTACTGTCTTCAAGTACGGCTAAATGACGTCATAAAAGCTTACATACGGGTTGAATTTCAACTCAGGAGACAAGAAATTATCACAGTTTTCCAAATTTAAAAAAAAAAAAAAGTGAATTGTTAGGATGATACCATATATGCCTTTAAGAGTAGTAAATGCCATCAATGACTAATGGTTCGAAATCATTTTATACGCCATTTGATAGATCAAATAAATATGCTATTCGATATTTATACTCCAAAAAAAAAAAAAGGGCAATAATGGATTTTAAACACGAGGTCAATTCCTGGGATCATAGATGTCATAGCAAAACATGAACTGCTAAAGCTTAAATGCCATCAATGACTAATGGTTCGAAATCATTTTATACGCCATTTGATAGATCAAATAAATATGCTATGCGATATTTATACTCCAAAAAAAAAAGGCAAGAATGGATTTTAAACACGAGGTCGATTCTTGGGATCATAGATGTCATAGCAAAACATGAACTGCTAAAGCTTAAAATTTGTGGTTACATTATAATATCAAGCTAAAATGTTACTAAATTAGTGGCCCACATAAGGATGGCACTACAACGAAAACACTGGAAACGATATTATGGGTGAAATCTTGGGACATGATTTTCGAATCTAGGCATTATTCGTCTTCTTTTCTCTTACTGAATGTATCCTTTTATGCGGCTTTAAAAATGGGACGCAAATCACATCAATTCACATTCTCTACCTTTTCAATTCACTCCATTTCTATCCCTTTTACTCCTGTTAATGCAAAATGAAACCAGTTAATCTCAGCTACTTGCATCAATTTAGTATAATAGAACACAACCCAACTTCGACAAATTCTTTTTTGTCATTAAAAATGGCGATTCACACCTCCAGTCAGTGTGACCCTTTCCTCTCTCGAAACCCAAACCTTACAAAACCTAACCTTTCAACATTCTCATACCAAATTTAGGGGAAAACGTAAATTAGATAATTTTTAACAACAATCTTAACAATTCAACCTTCTGAAGCTTTCTGCGCTCCAACTCCTCTTCACGCTGCTTTATGCTGACTAGTAACTTTTCTCCGCGGTCACGCAAGTTAGCGGCCAAAGAAGGGAAATTGTTCTTCAGCCTTTTAATTTCTATAATCAATTCGTCATCAGACATTTGCCGAAAGTGATCGCCTCTGGATGACTCCTCGCCGCCGTCAGTCATCGGTTTCTCCGCCGCCGTCCCTGCCACCGGCTTGACCAACAGAACCGGATCCTCGTCGTCCTCTTGCCCGAGTAGCTTATCCCAGTCCAACTTTAGAGGAGATTTCCTCTTTCTCTCTCCACCCCCTTCCATGCATGAGTGTATTATATATGTATAGGTGATGGAGGAGAGAATGCTGGTCAATTGTGTATGACTCCGCAACTCTCTTCTCCTGTAATTATGCTTTTTCTTTGGCTAAATCAAGGTTACAAGGGTGAGAGAAAAACATAAGTAAAAATTATGGCCAACCCACCTCAACCTTTCAATTGCGTGGTTTTGAGTCCTTAAACCCTTCAACTTCTGAGTATCGACATTTTTTAAATGAGTGAATTGTTAGAAGGGAAATTACAAAAAAATCAAGTTGAAAGTTTAATTATTTAAAAATCAGGTATTTTATTTTACATATCAAATCCAAACCCTAAAATAATCCATTTCTCTCAACTCGCACTTGACTATTTGCAAAAAAATGTATCCAAACTCCGGTCAGCTCCAACCTCCAAAGCCGCTGGACATTACTACCGGCCGACAACCCTCAAGGTGGCTGGAATAGTCCTTGGAATGGTAGATGTGATGGAGGTGAGGGCGAGTTAATTATATTATATTAGAATTAAATATTTAATAATTAATTAACAAAAAATATTTTTAATTAATAAATAAATACCTAAGTTTTGCATTTTGAAACTTGACACCTGACAATTGAATTGCGTCAAAGTTAATATCGGATTTTTGAATTTTTCCCTTATTACGGGTCGTGGACCCGACCCACGAGTTATTAAAAGGGTTGGAGGGAATGGTTTGAATTTTAAGTTCAAATATGTAACTCTCTACAACCATCATTAACTCCCATACAACTTCCATTCAATTTATGCATTGGAAAATAGAGGGAAAAAGAGGATATGAAAATTGAGTGAAAATTCATATGGAATTTTACACCTAAATTGGAAAGTCCTTAGAACCATATTTTTGACATGAAATCTTACAAAATTTGACACTTAGATTGTGGATAATAATCAACGTCCATTGTGATCGGGATTGAGACCATTGGAGAGCAAGGAAATGTAGATTTTAAAACTTTGGAATGCAAAGTGATTCAACCATGAAAAGATCGTGAAATTCATCATTTCACATAAGTTTCTTGACCCGAAATTCATGTTGAAGAATGCTGCGATTTCTTACATTGGTATCAGAGCCGTAAAAGTTGTTTCATTTGTATACTATCTTATTGTAAATTGAATTATCATGTTGAAAAATACATATTGTCATTTTTATTGAAACTTGAAGCATTGTTAATGACATGTTATGAAATATGCAAGATAAATTTACGGGAATTTTACAGCATATTCCTCATATGATGTAGATCAATCTGCAAAGTTTGGAAATTTTTGGTTTTATAAATTTGGAGAAAAATGAAACCCTAGATAAAATTGCTGAAACTTTAAATATTTACTGCCATCTGTTTGTTCATCTTCATGCAGTAAGATTAGTATGGTTAGAAAGGTCTTCTCATAAGCTTTTCATCCATATAAAGAACATAAATTTTGGACTTAAAATGAAGAAATTACGAGGTTTTGAAGTTTTGGATGAAAATTTGATGTTTGGCATTAAAATCGTTAAAATCCGAAACTTATTCACGTGATAACTTCTTCCACACTGTGTTTCATGATAACCATTTGATATGGTTTGATATATCTTCCGGATACCTTTTCAACGGTATAAAGAACATAATTTTTGGCATTGAATTGAAGAAGTTATGACTTTCCGAAATTTTGACAGAAATCTGAAAAAAAAAATGGCAGAAACTTGAACTATTGCCTTGGAGGTGAATGATTCCAAATTAAATTCTTAGAGAACTACATAGTGGTCCCTTAAGTACTACAAATATAATTTCAAAAATTTCACGTTGGTCCCAACATTTTTGAATGTTGATTAATTCAATGCAATTTAGAAATTTGCATGTTGCATATTGGTCCCAAAATTATTTTTTTGGAAGTTGATTGTTCCAATAACAATTTCGAAAAATGCAATTGGATCCTTGAAATATTTTAATTTTTTATGTGCAATTAAAATTAATTCTCAGAAAATCAATTTTTTTTTATTTTATTATTGAAATAAAAAAAATGTATTAAAAATATCTTTTTGGACTAAAGTAAATTCTAAAAATTTTATAAAAATTAAGAATATATGTTAAGTGGTATTTTCCTAGTATGAGTTATTTTATTTTATTTTGAAGTGTTTCATTTTTTTAAAATAAAAAATACTACGAAAGTATTTAAAATACCACGTTTGATATACGTTAATGAGTTGTGTGAGTCTTGATTATGTTATGTGATCCATTGCAACTTATTTTTCAAGTTTGTGCTCCATCAGATATGACTGAATATATGCAAACTTTTAGCTTCTTTAGAGGGAATGCTAGAAAAAGTATGTGTTATAGAACTTGTTAAAATATCTGGGGCTTATCGATATAAGTAAATGGATTTGGAACATAACATAATGTGGAATACGTGAATATTTTGGGACATAAGCTTTTGGTTAAGCAGAATATGATAATTCTGATGTCACTTCCCATTTGTTAGAAATATGTTACAATAGAGATTTAAATGTGATTGAAGATTTGTAAAATAAAACTTAAATGGTGTTAGTTTTATTTTTGAAAGAATTAATTTGTGATATCATGATATATGTCATGATTGGATAAACGTGCATATTTATGCTTTTATTTCATATTATGAAATTATCTAATTAAATACACGATATCCGTAAATTTGTGTATTGTTATAAATGTTGAGGTCAGTAGAATTAGTGAGATTCTTACTTAAACATATTGATTGTCATTGAGTGATAGTTTAGTGATTGGAAGATTTAGAGAAAATCTCACCTAGAACTATTTGATTCGCCAACTGAGTGGGAGTTCTCAAGTTGGAAGAATTAATGTAATTCTCCCTTAGAACCAATGAAATTTTGCATTATGAAATTAAGTTTATGATAGTAGAACAATAGGATTGCGGACGATGATTGAGAACATAGTGAACTTTAGACTCCGTGTCTAACGTTGAACAATCGTAGACGTTAATTTGTAATGTAAAATTGAATGTGCATAAATGGGTATTGATTGAAAATAAAATGTCTCTAAAAACTAATAGATCATGGCATCAAAATCTATAATAGTTAAATAAAACTGATAAACTAAATATAATAACATTTGGCATGATAAGATTTTGAGTTTACAAGAAGGATATGATGCTTTAGAGAGCATCAACCACGTAATAGAAGACCTTATATAGGTCACACTACTCTAGAGAATGAAGATCAGAACTTTGTTAAGTACGAGAAAAGATGTATTCTAGTACTTGAACATTTGAATTGTTAAGTTCTATTATAAATAATCTTTTTCTCGAATGTGACTTGGTTAAGATGGTTAGCATAAATTTGACATTTTTGTTGGTCACTTTTTTTTTTTTTGACAAGTAATAAGTTCCAATAGTCTCTTCTTAATAGATGAAAATTTTGAAGGTCAATGCGGCTTACAAATTGAAGTGTCAATTTTCTCTATTGACACTACTCAATGTGTGAGTTAAAAGACGTGCGACTTGATACTGCTAAGTGTTGAGGATACACTTGTGTAGCAATGTTCTAATTTGCATAAGACTTGGATCTTAAGCAGTATATGAGCCAGACCAAATGTGGGATAGATGGAGAGACTAGAAAATGGACCAAGAAGAACATATCAGATAATAAGTAAATGAAAGTGGATTTGGTAGATGATCGATGTTATAAAGGTTCAAGTGCTTCAACTATATGGTTTGAATCTCTTAACTCGAAAGTGGTTGATTTAAAGGATATTGCACTTGAATATATTCATCTTAGTGTTGTTTACGTGTCAACACTATAAATATTGGATCTTATCTTGTGTGGATAGTGGATTCAAGGTTTAGAAACCCACTTTATATGAGATCAAGAAGTATCTTACTCCATTGTCGAGTCTTTGGCTTGATATAAAATAGATATATAAAATGATGAAGATGGAGTAGAAGTTTATATGACTGATACTGCAACTTAGTGTTGCAAAGTGGAGAAACTTACCTCCTATTTGATATTAAAATAGTATCAAAGATTCCACTAAACTTAATCTCAGTTGTTCTTCTAAAAGTGGTCTATTACTTGAACTTATACGTGGTATTTATGTTTATACTCACAATGGTGATGTTTAATTATGGTTCTGGATATTTGTGTAATAGTTTGAACTTTTGAGTTGAGAAAACTATTGAAGTTGTAAGAGTTAAACTTCCATTGAGTAAATCCATTCGAATTTCTTGAGAGATAGAGATGGATTTTATATTTTCATTACATTTATAAATGGATTCACGCATTTCAGTTGTGCTTCTGATTTTCTTAAATTGAAAACATTGTATTGATTTAGACTTATCTGAAGTGGAGTAGAAAATCAGATTATGGAAGTGAAGACTTTGAGAACTATTTAATAGCGTGAATCTCTATCACTATATATCGGTGATCTATGTGATGAAAGAGATCCTTATTTGATTGACTATTTCTTAATCACCAATAATTATATGGCGTATTGTGTAGAAGGATAAAATATAACTGAATATGTTGAGGTTTGAGATATGCAATCAAATTTAAGTATTTGTTTTGGGCAAGAGTGTTGGTTAACTACAATGTATCAGTTAACGAAGTTCTTTCTAAATTAGTACCTTTAGAATTGTATAAATTTTGAACACGAAGACAACCAAATATGGGTTGTTTTAGACTCATAATCGATTATGTAAATTCTTGATAATGAGTTTGGGAACATGAGTCTATTAAGAATGAGATATATATCTGACATACACATAATAGTTCAAAAGGTACTTAATTGAGATTTTGGATGGATATTAGGTCACAAAATGTGACATTTGACATTTTTTTTTCTTAGTAAGAGAGAAATTTTTGGATAATATTATTGAAATTGATATTATGTGTATTGATGGATCAGTTTTTTGAATATGTAAGAGTTAGCTTAAACTTCTAATTCAAGTGGAAGTAATCTGTTTCCAAGTGGGAGCTATCTCTATTTGAGTGGAAGCTATCAAAGAACTATCTAATTTCAATGGATCTTGGTTCTGAGTGGGAGCTAAGAGCTAATCAATTTCAATGATTCATGGTTTATAAAATCAGTGGAGAAATTTGAGGAAAGTGATGGAAGTATATATGGAGTACATAATTCCAATCTAATTTGAGATTTGGTGGAAGTTCTAATTAGACATTATGTTTATTGATAACATTCGAGTTCTTAAAAAATAAGTAGAAACTAATGAGATTATGATAGATAAAGCTTATTTTTTAGGGAAATGTTATACTCAATATGAGTATATTGAGTTTGATAAATCTTTTTCTTAACATTGAGATTCAATTCTATACGTTGATGCTAGTCATGATAGCGTGTTTAAGTTTTGATTACACCAAATAGACTTTGAGACTGTATTTTCATTCTCAGTTGAGAATTGATTGAAGAGATCCACATGAATCAATTTGTAAGTTTCATGTTGAAGGCTTTTATAGTATTGTGGTAACTTCTTAGTTACACTTATAGCCTAATACAGTTATCTTGACACTGGTACTTGAGTTTTAATAAGGTTTAAGTCTCGTACAAAATTTCACCATATGGATCGATGAAATTTACTGTATTATATAAAAGTCTGATGGTAGGTTGTAATTCTAATTTTGATGTTAATGACACTATATTAGGTAAACATGAGAATGAGTATATTGAGACCATTTTGAAATGGCTGTCTTCAATTTTTGAGACGAATGATATAGGTTTAGCAAATTGTATATTTTGTTTAAATTATTATTCCAGTCTTCTTTCTCTTTTACAAGAGTAGCATACCATAAAGATACTAGAATATTTTTTAATTGTGGAATTGCTACCCTATTGATACTTCTATGTCAAAAGGTGACTATATGAATCTTCATGTTGTCTAATGACTCCATAAATGCACAAAGAAATATCTAGAGAACCATATATAGTATGATTAGGAGTTACAAGTATGGTATAATGTATACTTGCCCTAATATTTGTCATGTTATAGATCTAGTCGGTAGGTATCAGTGTTGTCCTTAGAAAGGATTTTTTGATACTTGAAGGGTACTGCTCTCAATTATTCCATTTTGTTGTTGAGTGAATAACTTATGTTTGGAATAGATATACAAATATCGACTAAGGATGAGAGTTAGTCGAGCATAAATAGTTATTAGACTTGTGCAATCTTACTACATAGAGTAGCAAGAAACATAACTTGTAGTATATAACTTGACAACTGAAACAATGTTTGGTATAGATGTATTGGGCATCTAATGATATTAGTTGTGAATATGACATCCATGATAGTTATGAAATTATCTCAAATATCATGATGGAACCAAACACTCGATAGTGTTTATGTGAGAGACATTAGCAAAGAAATTGTCTTTGTAATATATCTATGTAAATGATGGTCTGTAATCATCATATTCTATTGCTGGGATTACGAGATAATATCGAATCTCTAAAATTATGTAGAATATGATACTTAGTGTATCAGAAAACTTTTGATTAAGTTTTATATGCCCATAAATGAACAATTTTGAGTTTATGTTTAATCTATTGTTGGGATTACGAGATAATATGTTGTATACACATATAAAGTATGTCAAACAGGTTGAAATTGATTTACTCACACGAACAATTGCCTCAGATACTTTGTAGTGTGCTGAGATGAGACAAAGTGGTTATGTTGTGTACATGATCCGGTCGCCTTGATAAGATATCAAGATGAGATTACAACAAGTAATTGAAATAGATTTTGTTATCCATTAAACCTGTTTAGTAGTCAATCGAGTTATCGATTTGATATTGCCTAGATGAATGAATATAAGGAGAACTCAAGTTAGGTATCGGGGAATACCAGAATTAGGATCTGTACGGTGTTATTTGTTTATAAAGGATATGAAATACACCTTAAGAATGGGAGAAAACATCTTAGCGCATGTTTCATACCACGCATGCTTTTACGACCAATAATGGGTAAATGAGTGAATGGATCACTGCTTCCTCATTGTGTGAGACTTATACCTTTATGACTTTTGACTATTTCTTGAGATTTTATTTCGGTGTTGCTACTTTAGCATGTTGTCAATAACTATGATTGATTCGATTTGATAGGACATGTCTAGGAAAGCAGCTGATTTAAAGTTGAAGGATTCAAATGGGAAATGAAAACTATTTTGACCAACATTTCTATTTATATTCACCGGCCGGACAATTTTGTTTAACCATTTAGGGTATATAACATAATTGTAAATACAATGATATGATAATGGGTTCAAGTACGTTCCATAAATATTCGAGGGATCAGAAATACTTGAATTAATGTTGGAAAATGAGTTTGGGGTATAGCGATATGTAATGTTCCTCTAGTAGAGCTACTATATATCCCTAACAGGTTTATAGTACTGTGAACTCTAATATTACTCGCTAGCTGCACGATCTATTTATCGTATGAATTTTTGTAAGATAGATCTTGAGAAAGATCTAACGTATGATATTTGTTGGTTCGGATCAAACCAATCATGTGAGAGTGGGAGATGTTAGAAAATACAGGTCGTGGATCGCCTATGTGGGATGACCCGACCCACAAGTTATTAAAAGGGTTGGAGGGAATGGTTTGAATTTTAAGTTCAAATATGTAACTCCCTACAACCACCATTAATTCTTATATAACTTCCATTCATTTTATGTATTGGAAAATAGAGATAAATAGGACATGAAAAATGGAGTGAAAATTCGTATGAAATTTTACACCTAAATTGGAAAGTCTTTAGAACCATATTTTTGGCATGAAATCTTACAAAATTTGACACTTAGATTGTGGATAATAATCCTCTTCCATTGTGATCGAAATTGAGACCATTGGAGAGAAATGAAATGTAGATTTTGAAGCTTTGGAATGCAAAGTGATTCAGCAATGAAAAGATATTGAAATTCATCATTTCAAGTAAGTTTCTTGACCCTAAATTCATGTTAAAGAATGTTGCGATTTCTTAAAGTAAATATACTCTTATTTGACACAATCGTTAATATGGACATTTAGTTTTCAATTTTAAGTATGATTTTGATGTCCATGTTGAAGTTTAGTCATGTGCGACCTTGAATTACATATTTAATAAATACGGAAACAAGAACTTTACTTTTGAAGGTTGATGACTCAAAATCATACTAATTGAAAGGTTAGGACTCAACCCCAATTCTTTTAAAATACAAAATCACATGTGTGTTTGAGCCACATTATTTTGAAAGAATGTGTTCTAGAATATTAGATTGATGGAGAATGTGTGGTTGAAAAAGAAGGAAAAATTATTGATATGATGTAAAATAGTTTTTTATTGAAGAATGTGTGGTTGAAAATGAGTAGACGAATGAGAATGAAAATTTTAACGTGTACCAAACAGAGGCTTAACATAAAAAGGTAACGTTGGCATTCTTAAGAGTTAATCAATAGTTGACCTCACAAACTTCCCCGATTAAAAACTGACGACTCGTAAATAAAGACAAGTTATGTTCATATTAATATCAAACAATTGCAAGAAGTCTGATTTCAAAGTTAGAATCTTATTCAACTATGTTCATTCAACTTTGTGGTTATTTTCTTCTTTAGTTTGTTTAGGTTAGAAATCTTTGAGTTATAGTATAAAATGCTATTGGGAATTGAGCATTGTAGTTTAAAATTTAAGTTTAATTGATGATTTTTGTGTTCTTTTTAATCTTCACCAAGTGGGAGTTAGTAAGAAATGGCTCCTCACTGATTGTAAGTAGTCGGTGAGGAATTAATCCTTCTTAGCCTCTACAATATTTGATAAATTGTTCCTCACCGATCCTTACACATCGATTGTAAAGAGTTTGTGATTCCTCACATACTGCAAAGGTTTGTGTGGAATTATTGCTCATTTATCCTCACAATTTGTAAGGAATTTTTTCTCGCCGACCATCACAATCTGCAGAAATGTTTCAAATATTCTTATTAGCTTACTAAAATTAATACATTATTGCAGGATGGAATATGAATAAATTTAAAAAAAAAAAAAAAAGTAGAATTTTGGGAAAGTGATGTCCAACTGTAAAATCCAAAACATAAAAAAAATGCATTGGATGTTTTAGACGACAGCCATAAACTACTTTTACACCGATCATGCATATGGAAAACATTCACATATGGTACATGTAGTTCTCTGATGATGAGTTGTGGTTCAATTAGGATACAAGAAGGTGACATGGTTCTCCTTATTCAAGTTTACCTTTATTAATGGTGTAAACTCACGTAATGCAGAAGTTAGGCCCAATATTTGTGAGAAAAAAATGATTATTGAATGAATATTTTGGAGGTAGGTATGTTGTTACGCTTGCACAGTTGAAGATTACATTTGATGAATGCTCAGTGATGGAAGATATATAAATAAAAGTTGAAATTGGTGTTCATCATGGAGATCGTGCTGAAATGCAAACACTACGAGACATCTATCAATCATTTTTCATTGGATGCAGTAGACGATCTTGATTGTATTCAACAACTATCAATGAAGTTGGAGGTACTTTATGCATACATTTCATGTTTTTAAGATGAGGCATTCGACCAAGAGGCATGTGGGTTTCCATTGGCGTACATGTAAATGTTAAATCTTATGATGCTAACATTTTATTTAATTTCAATGTATAATACTTGTAAGTGTTGTAGGTATGGACGTACAAAATCGTCCCAATGTTGGCAGCTAAATAGAAAACAAGAAAGAATAGACGAGGCTCCCGATGATGCTGAATTAGTAGGCAACAAATATCCTTAATGCAAAAAATATTACCACAATCCTTTTTGATCCTTGAGTGAGTATATGTTTTATTTTATATTTATATTTGTGCATAAATTTAATAAATGACATTAAAGTGTTGAAGTGTTGATATGGAAGTCCATACAGTGTTGATAGTTATAGTCAAGGAGATAAAGCACGTGTATGTCGGAGGATTGTATCTTTGACCTAGAGAAGATGATCAAATCCTTGATTTTTTTATCTTGATGTTGATAGGGTATATAGATTTATATTTTGTATTATTGCATTATTGCATGTGATAAAGGTGTACTTCAATTTTTATTTTTTTATTTAGAGCTCTTCAATTGAATGGTGATTTCCATTCCCTTTTCCATCCTCCACAATAGAAACCTAGAGATCCATCCTTGATAATAGCACATTTGTTACATTTTTCACCCATTAGTGTTTGCGTTTCTATAATTATTTGATGTCTAAATGTACTAAGTACTTCTATATCTTGGTTTAGGTTGCAAATGGGTGAAAACGGTGAAAAACGGAAGAAACAAGTGAAAAATGATCAAAATTGAAGAACATGAAAGTTCAGGGACTAAATTGCAAATATTCTAAACTTGTTTATAACCTTGTGATGAAGATTCAAGAGTTTTAGAGGTCAATTGGATGAAAAAATGAGTCAAATGGATGAAATATGGCAAAAACATTATCACATATCAACTTTCAAGTTGAAAATGTTGTACCGATTTTTAGTCTCATATTGAGACCCAATTTTGGCATGGAAAACAATCGAATTTGAAGATGTTCTCTAAATAAAAGTTATAACCCTTTGAGTTAGCTTTTCAACGTATCTTAAATCATCTCAATCGAACATCTATATTGGAAGTTATGACCAAAACAAGGAAGGCTGTCCAGTTATATACTAGGAGCCCGCCCAGGCTCTCACCCAACCCTGAATTTCAATACATAAAGCAAATATTTTGCCTGGACAGCCGTCCTATTTTCTACTAGGCGCCCGCCCAGGCCAAATCGGGAAAAAAATCTCAAGTTTCCTTCTACGACTGAAACACTTATGGTAACTTATTGTGGCACGAATTTTCAACCCTAAAAGACCCCAAAACGTTCCAGAACGCCACATTATTCATTATGAATCATTATTCCATTGATTTTGGCTCAAGAAACTCATGAAGAACTAACAATATTAGTGAAACAATGGAGAAACTCAATTGGATATGGTGATTTCACATATATTATTTCATATAATTGGTTTTTCTTGCTAAATAATCTTAGAATTTAGACTTTTCTTTTCATTAATTTACATTGAAATCGATTTAATAATTACTAGATTTTTTATTGATTCAGTCATGCTTTTTTCATTGTTTAATCAAACTATTTATTGAGTTTCAATTTCAATTACTTATTGTTGAGATTAGTTTAACTGTTATCAAATCTTTCATAGATCCGGTCATGCTTCTTCTATCGTTAGATTGAACTAATTGTTGAATTTTAATCTTAATATCACTTTATTGGCAATTAATTACTGCTATATGCTTGATGTATATGGTCGATCTTTGATCTTGTTCCAATAAAATTGTGTGAATATGTCATAAGTCTAGATTCTAGGATTACATTTGTAAATTAAATTGGTTTTCATGATATATCTTCCGATTAGAGTACCGGGATGAAACTAATTGTGTTATAAAAATGAAATAATTGATGTGAATGATGCAATCTAATTGAGGGAACTCTGATACTTTACTACCTCAAATTATTGATTTTAACTTTGCTACTTCACATTGAGTTTACTACAAATTTAAGACGATAACTCATCCCTGTTTGGAACACTTTGAACATTTTTCCATTTTCCTGTGCATACGACACCCCCAAAGCTGCACTACAACTACCGCGTTATTCTTTGGACGTAATCAAATCCTCATGCATACTTTCATCCGTACATTGATCTTCTACATCACGTCTATCTTATTCACCTCTCATGGACATACATTCTACTATATCATTAGATAATTCATTTAAACTTTTAGCAGACATATGTCAGGGATGGATAACAAAATTACGAGTCACATAACAGATGTGTGATTTAAGATAGGACTTTTAAACAATGTGGATGTGATTATTGAGTGGATGACCGTCCTATTGATGGATAGGACGATAGAAATTTCTAATGGAAAACAAGTCTTGGGAAAGGGAAGGAGATGATAGATGAGGGGATGGAGATGATGAACGGGGCACTCGAAGGGATGGAGATGATGAACGGGGCACTCGAAAGGATGGAGATGGTAGACAAAGTGAAGGATAGGGTAGACGAGGTGGTGGAGATAGTTGATGAGGTGGTGGTTAGGATGGACAAGATTGTAAAATGGGTACTCAATAGATAAAGAGATGGTGACTGAATGGGTAATGGAGTCTGTCTTCGAGGTGACGAAGACTATGCTCGAGGTAATGGAACCTAGAAATCATACGATTAAGGTGATTGAGCCGGATGTATTGGATAATAGGATAAAATTACCATCATAACATGTTAGTTTACCATTCATAGTCAAGGAGAAGATGAGAAACTATTTTTTAAATAGTGAAGAAAGTTAGTAATTGAATAATTTATGTATTTGCTAATGTTGTACCATGAATCAACTTGTAGTTATTTTTGTATATGTCAACTTTCTATTTTTTTTTTCAGCAGGATACATCAATTAAGTTATTGGAATATTGGAGATGCTAAGCAAATGGTTTCACAAAGTGATGACAAACATGTAGTGTATATTGGACGACGTAAGTAAAATATTATATTATGTATATTATTTACATACCATTTTTGTTGATGTAGCATTTTGACCTAACGGTGTATCTATTGTGACTTCAAGTTTGTACATATCCACTGTCATTTGAAGCTGCTAGGAAAGTTATTCTAGACTTTATATTCAAGAATGCTCTTGATATTGAGCAAAAGATACGAGATGCATATTCATATAGGTACAAGTTGCTAGATTATCCCTTAGCTTATGTGCGTGGAATGGAGCCAAGACTAGGTAAAAAAGTGGAAGGTTTGTACAAATATATACATTCCAATGGTACCAAATGGATACTGATTTGTTGTTGAGGTCAAATTTGTGAAGTTTACTATTTATGTGTATGGCTTTGACAAGACTTGTCACAATCAGGGTAAGCTTGAGAAGATTTTATAGTATGTGCTTTATTGTCCCCAGGATGGCTAGGGCAATGAATATTCAAGTTAGGGATAAACTAATAGTTGTGATGAAAGATACCACAAAACAAAATATACCGTAAGTTATTTACATTTATGATCTTTACTTTTAGTCAGAGTTATTTAAATGTTAAACACATATTGTATTATTTATTTGCATGGATAATTGTGGTGTATTCACAATGAAATTTACCAAATTTCAAAGAATTGGACATAATGTAGTCCTTATCAACAACCATTACATGTTTATTGGAGGATCAAGCTTGATGCAATTTTTATACACTTAACTATGACCCCTAGAGTTTTTTTTTATAAATTTATATACATTGAATTAACTTATACATGTTTTGTTATTCAAATGTTAGATGGTTGATGTATGACTCAGTTGCTTCATAGCAAAAGTTCGTAAAACATGACAATTTAAACAACAATAGTGCATACAAGCGCTAGCTTTTTACTCCCAACGCGAGAATGTACTAAACATCGAGGGTACAATCGTAACATCCTCTAGAGTTAGTTTTTTTATTCTCCTTATGACTCCCTACATTGTACTTCCAATTTGACCTATCTCCTAATATCTTATTTGATCAACCAAAACTTTTTGGGTATTTAATAAATGGAATCATTGTGTTCAAATATAATCATAGAACCGTTCGAATTTGCTTCAGTTCTGTTCATACCATAATTAATATTTTTAACATTTACACCAACATTACATAAATATAACTAATGACTTGTTCATTCATAACTTTCAAAAATTAACGTAGTCCAATTTAAAAATATAAATAACAAGTTATCCAATAAGATTAATTCACCAATGTATACAAATATCAAAAAGTAGATACTAATACTAAAATATCTGTGATCCATATCAATAATTCTTTTACTTTTAGTAGCATACATAAAAAAATGAAATATAAACTAAAATTTATTGAAATAAAATATTTTTTAAGTATTGTTAATACTTACCAACTATTTGATTTCATCATCAATTGAATTTAGAAATTATGTTGGGTTGGGCTAGTTAGGCACAGACTCAGCTTGGGATTTGGAGCATTAATCATTAAATTAATTAATTTTCTAATTTGTTTTGAAAAAATTAAAATAATTTAATTAATTCAATATAAAAATTAAAAATTTATTTAGATTTGGTTCTTCGGTTCTTGATCTAGAACCAAGAATTGAACCAAACCCGTTGATTCTCGATTTAGATACACATTCGGGTATTTAAATTATGAAGAACCACTCGGTTGGGTTCAGTTCAGTTCGAGAGTTTTGTCCAATCCTAATTTTAATTTTCATCAAGGATCTTTTTTGTGTTTAGAAAGAAACCATGATAGGAATTATATCTTTCTTGATGCAGACTACTTTGCTTATCTTGAACACATACAATCACGATCTATAATCGACAACTTTCCAATTATACAACATCCAATGAAAATTCACAAAGGGAACAAAAATGAGAGAATTTAGGATTTATTTTTCTTGTGTTAGTAAGATAATAATTTCATTGTTCTTATTACTAAAACCCATTTTTTAATAGAAGTTCAAGCGGGGCTTTACCCGTCACTTAAACTCAACCCAATTCAATATTTAATTAATCTAATTAATTAAATATGGTCCATAAATTAATTAATCTAATTAATTAAATCTGGTCCATAAGTTAATTAATCTAATTAATTAAATTAATCCATTAATAAGCAAACTAATTAATTAATTGTTTAACATTTGTCAATTAATTAATTAGTATATTTCATGATTCTAGTTCTCATTTTGTATGTGACCTATTAGGTTTCCGATCATAATGCCTAACGACGTGAATTATTATTTCGATTTAATCAGAATCGATATATCAAAATACACATTTTTAATTTACCGATAATTCATATTCGTCATCGAGATTGACATCTAATAATGTGTCAAGGCAATACATGTGACAAAAAATGTCATGTGGTATGACAAAATCAAATTTATTCATTTATCATAAAACTATAATCCCTTCATTGAAATGATTCAATCAATTACGAGATATGGATGTGTGTTAATCTCAATTATCGATTATATCTTTCATTCCACTCTTAAGTGAATGTAAGTTAAAAACTATTTTCCACTTATAATATATCTTGACCAATGATTTCATTTAAGAGTGACAAATCGTCTGTTTATCTTTCACAACATTCATATAATTCTTGATATACCTGAATGATGCCGTATTTGCAACTCTTGGTAGATCAATATCTAATATTACCAAAGTATGACTGTCCTCATATAAGGCACCATGATGATCTCAAGTCGAATGACCAACTTTATTACCAAACGTTACAGATTAATCACTGACACTCAGATAGTTATCCATGTGGAATCACTCTAGTGAGTTTCCAATGTTTTGTTCTTATAACAAAACATTCACGTTTTCATTTAATTGTCTCTATACTTTAACTTGTGAAATCAACTACTTACTTCACAAGCAAAAAATGTCACACGTTATAATCTATCTATAATAATGATGTTTATATCTTGTTATTACTTACGACTACAGATGATTTAAGATTCAGTCATATGTAATATGTATCTCACAATCACAACTCATTGTGACAAATTACTAAAGTTTGAATTAACAGACTCTATTATTTAATTTAATAGAATATTAATTCAATTAAATAATATATTTTCCATAAATAAAATGCATCAATTATATATTAAATGTGTTTATATCCAAAATTGATTAGACTAGGGCATAATAGTTAGAGTTTACTATTATGAAAACTTTAGCATGTACCTCGGTTTTTGATGGAAGGACTTTGGCCCTGTTTGACTTCCCATTCTTTGACCTTATGAATTTTCCTTTGACTTTCTTGCTGACTTTCTGCCCACGTGACATCTTTATTTTGAGTCTCGGAGACGAGGCGTAACAATAGTCCCCCAAGTTTAGGCATGATTATTTATGTAATGTATGGACTTTGAATGTTGAATAGATTGGAATAACAAGTTTATCCTAGGAGGGAATAGCTTTTTACCATGCCATTATAGTTAAAAACATGCTTGATTCATATAGACCCCTTGCAAGTGATGTTCGAAGTGGTTTACTTGGTAATTGTTTTACCTTTCGGGACTACTTAGAGAATGGTTACAGAATCAAAGTTGTGTCTTTTGAGGCGCCTTTACATATCCAAAGCTCTAACTGAATTGGCAAGACACTCATAGGACCTCGAAGTTTGATAGCTACGAGGTACTTTTTTTAATGAATTTGAGAAACATGAGACATTTTCAAGAAAGAGTAACTAAGAGGGTGCAACTTCTAATACACGCAACCGTCATCACAATTAATCCGCAATGATGGCTGTCTTACATACACTTTGTGAATTTCAGATGCATGATGTCATGTGTAGCAGACGTCCTAATATGGGCCTTAAAAGACGTCGATGTGTTGAGTGACTCAAATTTAAGCTTTCAAATGGACAGTTGGATGACCTGGATCAAGATCCAATGGCTGGGGTTGAGCGGGTCTGCATATAAAAGACAGACATCTTTTAGGGAATTTCTTTACTTTTGCATGAAGCTTTGCTTTCCAGATTTCTCAGATCTTCAAGTTTTACTTCAAGAATTTAATCTAAGTGTTTTCTTGTCGAGTTTTTCTTCGTTGCTAATCTTGCAAACTTTAGTGTTCCTTCCTCTTCATCGTCTTAAAAAACTTGTAAGTATTGTAATCTTCTTTTTACTTGTAAAAAACATTGAGTTAGTTTGTGAATCAATGGCTTCTTCCACATCTTCTTGGGAACACATAGACCTTAGCGAGATAGCTAATGGGATAGGGGTCCAAATAACCAGTACTGCTTACCACATATGGGCCATTGAGGCTGGATGAGGTGTCTCAACTTTTGGGAGTGGTAAAGGAGATGACGGTATAGCCTAGAGGATAGTTAAAATCCCATCTTCAGTAGATCCGACCTACCTAGCCAACCTTAGGGATAAATATAGGATTTGTTATGCATAGTGCTTTTATCCCTTTCTCCTGATGAGCGAGCCTGCTATCCGAGGCAGGGCTGCGTCGCCATCAGTGAATTCTTTCTTAAGGTTAGGCTTCACCTTCATCTGCATCCATTTTTTCTAGTTGTGATCAGGTTGTACGGACTAACCCCTAACGCTTGGGTTTAACTGGTAGGAACCTATTTCCTCTGGAAAGAGACCTCTTTGGGTGAGGACACGCTCCTCCATGTATTCTAAAGCGTCTTCCAACCAAGGTCGTTAGGTAAGGAGGACTTTAGGGAGTGGTATTCCATGTGCCCGTGGGGGGCACACTCTCCCTTTGTTTTGGGCCTACCTTCTTCCATCAAATGATGGAAGGATACATGGTTTTGGTTTCGGGAGAAGTGGCAGGAATGCAAGGATAACACTATTACCCATGTCAAAGTCCTGATCGCCTACTCGAAACCTAGTAAGAGTCACATCTGCATTTTTTTGTCTTGTTTTGTCGAGCATGTACTAATTTTTGTTGTCGTTCTATAGGGTCTGTTGAGTGCTTTGAGTTAAGTGAGAGTGATTGGGATACTTTGTCGGGGCATTTACCCCCCGACCATCCTCGTCTCATGGCTTCGATCGCCTAACCATTTCTAGACTATTTTTTGAAGAATTCTGTTTAACGGCTAGGAAATGTATAACTTCACTTCTACTTTTAAATTTTATCTTAGCTTTTCCATACTTTCTTTTGCTCGACCTTGTATTTTTCTTTGCAGAAAAATCTGAAAAATGAGGTACCCTACCACTCCTAACATGGCCATGATCCTGGCTGCAACCACCACATCTGGTCGTAAGGGAATGAAGCCCTTATCCGTTGGAGGGTAAAATGTAAGGGATAAACTAGAAAGTGTCAAAAAGGAGGTTCCTAGCCAAGAAGAGGGATGGCTTTCCTTGGCAGATAAGGGTAAAAAGGTGGTGGTGGAAGAGCCCAAGAAGAAATTTAGAGTGTCCACCATCAGGGTGGACAGTTCAAATGACGTTCCTTCTCCTAGCTCCGAGGTTCCTATGGGAGAGAAACTACTGTTAGCGTTAATAGCTACGGTCCCTGGGAGTAGAAAAGGTCAGATGCCATAGAGCTCTAGAGGCCGAATTCAACAAAGAAATCGAGGGCTTTGAGGGACTCCATGGCCTCTGAGCACCTACAAGGAAAATCAACCTTGGCCACAAGGATCGACGAGCTTTAGTTCGAGGCTCTCGTACTCCTTTCTCTTGAAGTTCAAATTGCTACGACGATGTTCCAAGAGTACTGGATGGAGAAATGGCAATCCTTCGTGAAAAATGATGCTGCCGACGTTGTTACCATGATGGTGGCTCAGGTTAAGAGGTCGTTCGGTATGGCCATATAGATGGAGGCTCTCTTTAAAAACCTTCAACGAAAAAATAAAAAGTTTGCAAATAAAGCCTCTCAAGGTAAGGAGGTTGCCAGCAAAGGTCAAGGCAGAAGTGGAGGCCTTAATGAAACAATAATCTGAGGAGGTAGTGAAGCTTGCCTCTGCCTTATCAAAGATTGAATCTTTGAAGAAGGAGGTCAACCTATCTCAGAGCGAGGTGGCCTCCCTTACTAAGCAAGTGGAGACTTCTGATGCCCATCAGAAACTAGCAGCTGAGGCCATGGAGAAGGCCAACAAGGAGAACTCTGCTTTGAAGGGACAAGTGGGAGAGCTGGCCTCCCAAGTTGCTAGCTTTCCATGTACTTTTTATGTTTTTTTTTTTAAATCCAAGTGTAATGGTTTCGGCCCAACCATTGTAAATGCTTTTGCTTAATGAAGTTCTACTTTTATTCGATACTTGTGTTCATTTACTTTCTGCATCCTCGTCACTTCTGCTCAATTCTGATGTACTTGACAATATAAGTTTGAACTACTAGTATTTTAATAATGACATCAAATTAAGTTTTAAAATAACATTTATCTGCATAACATCAGATGTATAACATCTTTTAAAGCTTGACTATATTAAACTTACGAACATCGAGGTTCAATTAACATGGAACGTGTAATAAGGTCAGACTTATCCAATGATGAACTTCGTAATATGAGGTCTAACCCAACAACAAAATATAGCAACAACATAATCAAACTTGCAAATATTTTTCAAGTATTGGGAGGTCTGCCCTAATAACTGAGTTCAGAGTTTGAACACTTCATACTTCAGATAATAAACCAACCAAAGACCTCATAATTACTTTATAATTTGTGGAGCTAGATAATCATTCTTTTAAGATCAAACATGTATGTAAGACTTTAAGTAATATCAGACCTTCATACGTCATATTTCAATAGTAACCTAATCATTAAAATTTTATTTAAGTGTTTAAAGGTCGTGTATCTTAGTAAATTTCTGAACTTAAGCACATTGATGTTTATGAGCTAAGGCTCTGTTAGTACTTCATACTTTAGTCTGAATCTTATTTACTGTGTACACAAGTATAGGCGGTTCGTTTGCCTTTTGTTCTTAGCATGGGGTTGAGTAGTTTACTCATTCTTAACAACTTTAGATGTTAAAGTTATATGTTGCACTGTGTAAGTGTAGATGTGGTCCTTTTGAAACCTTTTAGCAAGATTTTTACGTTTTTCCTGCATAAGGAAGGTTCGTCCTCGCAGGACCACCTCTGGGGATTTTGGCCTTTTTGAAGGGAATTCTAACTCATTAACATAACAAGAGCCATTTTTATTGAATTCTAAAACTACATATACAAGATGTTTTACATCATTGGTAATACTTGCGCAAATGTTCTACATTCCATGGATGAGGTTGTGTATTTCCACACATATTCTTAATTTTATAGGTCCTTGATCGAACCTCTTCACTGATGTGGTAAGGACTCTCTAAGTTGGGACCAAGGGTTCCTGTGCCATGCTCCTTAAAGGATGGAAATACTCTTCGCAGAACCAGTTCATTCATATGGAATGACTTCTTCTTTACTTTTGAATTGTAGTATCTAGTCAGTTTTCTTTGATAAGTGGCCAATCTAGCTTGAAAGTTGTTCCTCATTTCTTCAAGGAGGTCGAGTCCACATCTTATCATCTCGTCATTACTTATCTCGTTGAAATGTATTTGTCGAGGAGATGGTAGACCTACTTCAACAGGCTCATAGCCTCGACCTCGTAAGCCATAGAGAATGGGGTTTCTCTTGTAGTAGTTCTACTTGTGGTCTTAATAGCCCAAAGTAATTGAGGTAGTTCATCAATTCATGCCCCTTTAGAAGTATCCCATTTTTTCATTGTGTACTTGATCATTTTGTTGACAGCTTCAACCTACCCATTTGCCTGGGATAATGTGTGGAAGAAAAATGTTTATTGATGCCCAAATCCCCACATATGTTTCTAACCTTCTTACTGTCAAATTGTCTACTATTGTCTGATATAATTGAATGGGAAATTCTGAACCTGCAGATAATGTTCTTCCATATGAATTTGGAAGTGTTGTCCACAGTAGTTTTGGCAAGTGGTTCGGCTTCTACCCATTTGGTGAAGTAATCAATGGCAACAATCGCAAAGCTAGAGTTTCCTTTCCCCAAAGGGAGAGGTCCTATAAGATCAATTCTCCATTTTGTAAATAGCCAAGGGCTGGACACAACATTCAACTATTGAGAAGATTGCCTTAGGATAATAGCAAAGCGTTGACATTTATCACATTTCCTAACAAATTGTTGCACATCCTTTTTTAAGGTAGGCAGTAGTATCCTTGTCTAAGTACTTTTTGTGCTAGGTTCTTGGAGTACATAGTTTGATTGCTCTCCTCTAATGCACCTAAGAAGGGGTAATGAAATCTCACGTTTGTATAACACATCATCTTGTAAGACGAAGTGGACAACTTTCCTTCTGAGCTTTTGAGCTTCTTCATTTCCAAGAAATAAGGTTTGATCCTTGAGGTAGGATATGATAAGTCACTACTAAGTATAACTGCAATGCCTCATGATCCTTAGGTTTGGAGAGGATGGGAGCCTATCCCAAGTGCTTCTTCAGCTCGTGTAAGTCTACTTCGCATTCCTTTGTCCACTGAAACTCATTTACCCCTTAGGTACTTATCTGTTGCCTTCATGATGAAGCGATTCAAGGATACCACTCGTCTAGTGAGGCTCTGTACCTCTTTTGGCTTTTAAGGTGGCCTCATTTAAATCAAAGCTTTGACCTTTTCAAGGTTCGCTTCGATGCCTCTTTGGTTAACGATGTAACCCAAAAAAATTTCGAAGGGCACCCCAAAGGCATATTTCAAAGGATTGAGCTTCATCTGATACCTTCTCAAAATCCAGAACGTCTCATTAAGGTGTTTAACATGATCGCCTGCTCTCAGGCTCTTTACCAGCATGTCGTCCATATGGACTTCCATGGTTTTTCCAATACAGTTTGCGAACATTTTGTTGACAAGTCTTTGATACATAGGGATTTGGTTGTATCCAGAGTGTACATCCATAAAGCTAAAGAGTTCATGTCCAGCAATCGAATCCACAAGTTGGTCCATTTTGGGAAGTGGGAAGCTATCCTTAGGACATGCTTGGTTTAAGTTTGAAAAGTCTATACAAACTCTCTACTTTCCGTTATACTTTTTGACCAATATTGGTTTAGACACCCACTTTGGATACATCGACTCCCAGTTAAACCCATTGTCGATTAGCTTCTTAACCTCATTTTTTAGAGACTCATATCTTTCAGGGTTGAGGGCTCTTCCTTTTGCCTATGCATCATGACTTTTGGATCTATGTTTAAGTTATGGCAGCTGATCTTTGGGTCAATGCCTATCATGTCGCCATGCTTCCAGACAAAGACATAGAGTTTTTTCAATAAGAAGTTTTTCAACTCCTCTTTTACCCTTATGGGTAGGTTACTTTCCACTTATAAGTTCTTGGATGGATCTCATGGGTCTACTAGGAAGCTCTCCAATTCTTCCATATGTGCTGTTTGAGGTTCACAATGAATGATACGAGGTCCATCTCCTCTAAGTTAGTTGTGTTTTCAGCAGTCATCCAGTGTACCTCTTATAGACACTGTATCAAGTGTTGCATCAACTAATGCTTGCCATGGTTAAATAGGGTCTGGTGATCCATTAAATGGGAGACATGACCTCTTTCTCTTTACATTTGTGGAGGAAAAAGTTCATGGCTGACCTTGTTCATGTGATCTCTCAATTCTTATTGAGAATTTCTTGCCTTATCATTTCTAGTAGGGCATCATTGGTAGCAGGGTCCTTGTTCTATAGGTCTCTCCAAAAGAAAGAGTTCATACCTAAACCTCCTCTCAAAGCTGCCAAAGCTTTCCTATCTGTGACTTGTACATAGTAGGTCATTTTATCGATGAAAAGGGACAAAAAACTTTTTCAGAGTCTTGCCCTGATGTTATTGTATATCTTGCAAGCTTTGGATGGGCCTTTCACCTTCTTTGCTAGTAGCAAAGCACTTTAAGAACGTCATTTTGAAGTCCGACCAACTGGGAATGCTACCTTCTGGCAACCGTGTATACCAGATTTCAGCTCCTTCACTTAGAGTCAAGTGAAAGGCTCTACACTTTATAGTTAACTTCATAGCTAGGATAGCATCCTTCAAGTTCATGTGTGTTTTGAAGCTGTTGAGGTACTTTGTGGGGTCACCCTTTTCATCATACTTAAGGATTTTAGGGAGTGTGAAGTGGTTCAGCATCGGGATATTCTTTATGGCTTGTGAGAATGGTGAGTTGTCGTCATCATCATCGAGGTCGTATGACCTCTGTGGTTTATCAAATCTTCCTTGGTGAGTTTAGACAGGTGGTTGTGAGGGTCTTGCCTCACTTATTGCACGGTCCCTTCTTTCCCTCTTATTTCTAGAAGGAGAAATTTGGAATTCTTCATGGTATGATGGTTCTTGCCCTTCGTACCGAGGAGGTTCCTGTTATATATTTCTAGGCACAAGAGGAGGAGGAGCTTACATATTTCTTGGTAAATGGGAAGAATGAGTCGGCCTATTTCTAGACAACCCCGAGCTTATCCTATCAAAGATGCTTGCTGACCTTTGAGGTCGATTTTCTGGCTCATAATTTAGTGAGAAGTTAAATGGGAATTTATATAGTCTTTTCAAAGTGTAGTTGGTTATGGTCAAGTATGATTCTGATGCGTTCTTATCGGAATAGTGACGATAAATGAACGGAGATAGACGCGGGAAGCACTTTGCAGTGAGAAACAAAAATATTCAAGCTCGACGATGTGAAACGAAGGCAATCGCACTAACAACAATTGGCAGACAGAAACCAAAATAATCTATAGTAAAATCAACAAGGATTTGTAGAAGGATAGATAAAAATATGTATTGAAATCACTATATCACCTATTGAGGCTTGAGTTCAATGAGCTTGTAAAGATGATCAAGAAATATTCTCAATTTTCTTATATATTTCTTCAAGAGTTCAAGTGCATATTTCGAATATATGATTGTCAGGAATCCCACCCCTATTACTTACAAAGAGAGCCTATTTATACAGTATTGGCCGATGTTGTGATCGTTGGATCAGAACCACGTGGCATCATCTCTTATATTGGGACGTCACATCATTTTCTATTCATATAATTAATACATTGACAATGGGTCAGCCGTTCTATAAAATAGGCTAAAACACTAATAAACTTTATTACAAATGTTACATCAATCACTTCTAAGAAATCTTCAAATCTGTTGCATGGGACAATGTCAGCTCTTAAGACTTTGGATGGTTTGAGAGCCTTGGATAGCTTAAGAGAGCCTCACCATAAGTTGTAGTGCTTCATCCTTGAGATAGTGGTTCAGCATATACCTCGAATTTTGATGGAAGGACTTCGGTCCTGTTTGACCTTCCATTCTTTGACATTGTGAATCTTTTTTTGACTTTCTTGCTGACTTTCTGCCCACATGGCATCTTTATTTGGAGCTTTGGATGCGAGGTGTAACAAATGGTATCAGAGCATGTCATGTTGAGAAATCTTTAATTTTTTTGGTGCAAAAAAGGCTGGAACTAGTCCATAATGAAGCTAGGAAATAAGCATGAAAATTTAGGATTTTCATCAAATTGGCTGGATCTATTTGAGGTGTTCCGACGAAACCAGAATCTGGTTGAGTAACTGAGACCACATTCGTGCTCAGCAAATCAAGACGATGTTGGTGGATCGACTCGTGAGTCTAGGTAACTACAGGTGGCGACGACACACACACTACAACGGTGGTCGTGCATGAGGGCGTGTTCTATAACCTTCGGTAGTGCACTTCAAAGATAGAATGATCCAAAGGTGTTGCGGAGCCTGCAATGGTGTCCATTTTAAATTTTTGGCGATATAGTAAAATTAGATGATTTTACCCTTCGACGACCGAGTTTCACGTATCGTTTTGTGTTGGCCCATTTGTGTGTGATGACCCAGTATTGGAGATGACCTAATGATATATACTCTTGTTTTTCATTTCAGTCGTGTGTGTGCGCACACGAGGAATGGAAAGAAGAGTGAAAAGGATAGCCTTCTGGGCGTGAGTTTTGAGATATTCAACTATTGTTGCGCCATCCTTTCTTCTATATTGTAACAACCACCACCTTTAGTATCCTTTGTGGGTTCATAAAGGATAATTAGAATAGGTAAAATAGAGGCAATCAAAAGTATAAGTTATAGGTCGAGCAGGCTTTGGTTTGGTGTTCGTTTGATGGTTTTTTTAGCTCAAAATCAAGATTTCTCGAAGATTTCTACAAAATGGTATCATAGCATGTCATATTGAAAAATCTTTGTTTTTTTGGTGCAAAAAAAGGCCAAAACTAACCAAGATTTTCTTTAAACTGGTCAGATCTATTCAAGGTATTTCGACGAAACCAGAAGCTTGATAATCCCAGAATAACTAACCAAGATAGGTGTGAATTAGTTTTTGAAACTTTTTCGACAATAAGTCTCAAAATACTTCAATACATAAGATATGATTGCAAAGTATAATACTAGAATTAAATATGGAAGTTCAATAACTTAATTCAAGTATGGATATAGCACAATATAAATGGAAATTTAAAGTAAAGTGCAATAATGTAAAGATAACAAACAAATTTAATGGGGTTCGATACACAATGTGTTCTACGTCCCCGTTACCAAGCTCTTCGTCATGAGCAATGTCAAATGCACTATAATGATAACTTGCAAACAAAAAGTACAGATCCTTAAGTGACTTACAACAAGGAGCATTTATCCTTAGGTGACTCACAACAATGAGCACCTATCCTTAACAACAATCGAGTTTTCACAAGGCTCTCAAAACCACTAAAACATAAATGATAGTTTTACAATTGAAAGAACTCTTTTAACAAATGATATAATCAAGTCAAGTATTTAGAGAGTTGGGGTAATACTTCAATCGATAGCAAATAATAAAGTTCAAGTGTTTATGGTGAAAACTTTGATGAATGATTGATAATGAAATAGTTTGTATTTTTGTATCAAAATTTTCAAATCAATAATCCCTCTTAACAAATAATGCAAGTTAAATATGAAAAGATATGTATACTTAAATCAAACTGTTGGTAAGAAAACTTCTACCAAGGATAAAGAATAGATGAGATTGTGAATAGTTCTTTGCAAAATAAAGTTCTTGATAAATTTGACGAAATATGTTTGATCGATCAAGAAACTCTTTGTAATAAATGAAGTAGAATATATAGTCAAGTAAACTCAATGATTGTCAATAAATAAGCTCTCAAAATATCTCTTGTAAGTGGTTGAAAAATTGAATGCAAAAGGAATGGATATTTATAGAGCAAAATGGACACTATCAGTCACTTTCGGTTGACCAATGTCGGTTGACCGAAAGTGCATAGCCGTTGAGAAATCAAATTGTTGGGATTTCGGTCGACCAATTCTGCATTTTTGATTGACTAAAATTTGAATTTTTGGTTGAACCAAAGTTGACTTTTTTCCAAAATCTATTTCATATTACAAATGAAAAGTATTTTTATGCAAGTGATGGATTATGAAAATAATTTGAGCTATATACACTTGCTAAGAATCGATGAGTTAATACATTTACATTTGAGTTCCGATAAATTACTTCTAAGCTTTAAACTTCAAAATTCTTGTTCTTGTTCTCTTCGAGTCTTATTTAATTGCTTGTTCTTCAACGGATGACGATTTGAGTTTTTGAATGTTTAAGAAGATATATTCATGAAAAACTCAACAAACAAAACTTGTTAAAAACATAAGTGTATTGTTTGTTTTAATCAAAACAAGTGAAGCTATATTGAATCATAGGTCAACAATTTCCTCCTTTTTGATTATGACAAACAATATGTGATCTGCAGTGATTTGTAGAAATATACAAGATATTCTCCCTATATTTTACACATTAATGAGAACCAAGTTTCTAAAGACATGCATTTCCACAATTCATTAACATAGTAAATCACATCTAGAAGTCATCATATAATTGAACTCACAAATTCCATAATGATAGTTGAAGTCACAAATTATAATTGCAAGTCACAATACATAGTTCATAACAAAATAAAAATAACAAGTCACAATTACAATCACAATTTCCTTCCTCTTCATCCTTTTGGCATCATAAAAAAGGAATGAGGACAATGAAGCGAGAAATTCCTCCATAATTAAGGCATAAGTGCAAGTTAGGAAAAATAAGTGAAAGTAATCATAGGGCATGACATGAAAAATAAAACATGAGTTCAAAAATGAAAATAAAGATTATAGATAATGTTTTAATCTTCTGCCGATGGAGGAGGCTCTCGAGGATAAATGTAATACATGTGTGCAAAAAAGGCCTCTTGAGATAAACTCATTTGCTTCATGAATTGATCAAGCGCATTAACGGTAGTAGTGAGAGAATCAATCCGACATTGTAGGATGTTGAAATGATCTACGATCATATATCAGCCGGGGGTCGGTACTATATGTGGAGTAGGACCCCTATGATGTGCTCTAAGAGAATCATCACAGTCATCACCATCACCACCATGACCACCCATTCTTTCTTTTGCCTCTTCTAAAGTGAATGACGAAGTAGTAGGCCTCGAGTTATTATCGAAGCCTTGAGTATGACACGCCCATTGCACATTACCTTTAACGATTTTCATGTATTTAAGAGTGTCGAGATTAATGACATCAGTATGTTTGGGCTTAAGAAAATGCTCATCATCCAATGACACATTGAAATGTTGAAAGATTCTTGTAAGAAGCATGCTATAATATAATCCTAGGGCTTTAGGATACTTGTGGGTTTGTCGAATGTGCTTCAAAAAGAGATAGAGAAAGTCCAATTGACGACCAACAAGGATGGAGCCAAGAATGAACAAGTCGAGGTGATGAACCTCTTCAAAATGTCCACTCCGAGGGATTATCATATGAGAAATAGCACGGTAAAGAATTGTGCATTGTATAGTATTGCGATTTAGCTTTAAGGTCATTGTGGAGGTTAGTGGTCAATTGGTGACTCGACAACAAGCTTCGAGTTCATCATAGCCCTCAAACCTAACGGGATAATGATGAATATAAATAAGGTTTTCACATTCTCCTAACCCAATTATTTCTCTAATGGTATTTCTATCAAGTGTAATACGTTTCTCTTTAATAGTGCAAGTGACATGGACTGAGTAAAAAGAGAGTTCTCGGTAAAATTCACAAATTAAATTAGGATAGATATTTTCCAAAATAGTAGCCAAATTTGTCCAACCTATATTCTCAAAATATTCTTCTATCTTAAATGAAGGAGCTTTGGTAGAGAATTCAAATAAACCAATGCACTTACCGATTAGAATGAGACAATCGGCGAAACGGTCGAGCATGAGTGTGTCAATTTCAACATTCAACGAGCTTGCTTCCCCTTTCTTTGATTTCTTCCTTGGAGGCATGGTTATTTTCGAAATTGTCGATTTTAGTGAGAATATTTTTAAAAAATTTTGTTGAGAAAACTAGTGAAAAATGATGGGAAAATGGTAGGTAACAAACTTTTGAAGTGGATGAAGTTCTGGTGCAAAAAGGAAGAATTCTAGTGATTTAAAAGGGGAGGCCGACTCAAGGATTTTTTGTCGACCGAATTCCTAGAATTTCGGTTGATTGAAGATCGTCGGTCAACCGAGCTCCACGAGTGTTGATCGAAAATCTGAATAAAAAAAGTTGATCGCCTTAGTTAGTTTCGGCAGAACAGGTTCGATCGATCGAAATTACGAAATTGGTCAACCGAAAAATACTGAATGCGATTTTCATTTTAAACACATTTAACCACAAATCTCAGATTCATCGATAATACCTAAGCTTCCACGAATGTAAGAAAATCTATCAAGAGCTAGAGGTTTGGTAAGAATGCCAGTCAATTGTTTATCGGTACTTACAAATTCCAAATAAATATCACATTTTTGCACATGGTCTCTAAGAAAATGATGTTAAATTTCAATATGTTTTGTGCGAGAGTGCAAAATGGGCTTTTTGACAAATTTATAGCACTAGTGTTATGACATATAATATGATTATTTTCAAAAGTTAAGTGATAATCGCTAAGGGTTTGTGTCATCCATAAAACTCGAGCACAACAATACCATTTTCATCTCGTTTATTTCAAAAAAAAAACCAATTTTGTACCAATAATGGTTTGATTATTTGGTCTATCAACGAAATTCCAAACATGATTCATCTCAAATTGATTTAATTCTTCTTGCATTGCAAGAATCCAAAACTCATGAAATTCGGCTTCTTTAAAATTCTTTGGTTCAATTTGAGAAATGAAAGCACAATTATTTAGAAAGCTTTTGGTAGAATTTCTAGTACTTACACATTTGTAAGGATCATCGATGATGAGCTACTTTAGATGTGAGTGAACAAACTTCCATTCAATGAGGAGTATTGGATCATTTTGATTCTTGGAAGTTTCTTTTTCTCCTTGTTGAGAAATTTGTTTTTCCAAGTCTTTGTCTTCAACTTATTTGGGATCTTCCTTATTTTAATCTTGAATATTCATTTGCTCAAGAGGAAGTTCCAAATCTACATCGACACCTTTCTCTTGATTAAGAGAATTAGTTTCATCAAAAGTAACATGCATGGATTCTTCCACTACTAAAGTTCTTTTGTTGAAAACTCTATAAACTTTGCTAGTAGGTGAATATCCAAGGAAGTTTTCAATATCGAATTTTGAATCAAATTTTTCCAAATTTTCTTTTGTATTAAGTATAAAACATTTGCAACCAAAAACTTTAAAATAACTAATGTTGGGAACTCTATTTTTTCAAAGCTCATATGGAGTTTTGGTGTTCTTTCGACTTACTAACACTCTATTCATAATGTAACAAGCAGTCTTAATGGCTTCGGCCCAATAATATTTGGGTAAATTGTTTTTATTTAACATGATCCTATACATTTCTTGCAATATACAATTCTTTCGTTCTACTACACCATTTGGTTGAGGAGTTCTAAGAGCCGAAAAGTGATGTTCATATCCATTTTCTTTACAAAAATCATCAAAATCAATATTATCAAATTCTCCACCATGGTCGCTTCTAATGGTTGTAATAGAATATCCTTTTTCATTTTGAACATTTTTACAAAAGTGTTTAAATACTTTTAAAACTTCATTTTTCAAGTTCAAAAACAAAACCCAAGTGAATCTTGAGAATTCATCAACGATAACAAATGCATAGTGCTTGCCCCTTAAACTTGTGGTTTTAGATGGTCCAAAAATATCCATGTGAAGAATTTGTAAATGTTTTGTAGTTGAAGAGGATTGCTTAGTTTTGAAAGAGCTTTTTATTTGTTTTTCAAATTGACAAGCATCACAAATTTTGTCCTTTTCAAATTTCAAGTTTGGTAGATCTTTGACAAAATAAGTTTTTGAGATTTTTGAAATTAGATCCATACTAAAATGACCTAATCTTCTATGCCATAACCAAGTATCATCTTCAAAGCTTGACAAATATTTTAATTCCTTTTCAAATTCAATGTTGATGACACAAACCTCTTTACACAGCTACCTATGAACAACAACTCTTTTGATGTGGCATCCTTAATAAGGCATTTCTAGGAATCAAATTTGATATGATTACCTTTATCACATAGTTGGCTAAAACTTAGCAAGTTATGTTTGAGATTATCTACTAACAAAACATTTTCAATAGATGGAGATAAAAGAATACCAATATTTCCAATGCGTATGATTTTCCTTTGGCATTATCTCCAAATGTGACATGACCTCCATCTTTCTTTTTGAAGCTTGACAATAATATTCCGGTCATGTGTTTTGAGCAACCACTATCCAAGAACCAATTACTCTTTATCTTTGAAGGCACCTACAAAAGTTGATTCAAATTTTGATCTTGGTACCCATTTAACTTTGGGTCTTTGATAGTTAGTTCTAGTGGACCCTTGAACCTACTTATTTCTTTGAAAATGTAATTTCTTTTTTATTAAGCAATTAAAAGCTACATATCCAAATTTGTTACAAAAATTACATGTGGTGTTAGAAGCTTTGACAAACATGTTTTCAAGATATTTTTTTTTTAAAGAAGGTTTGTAACCAATGCCACTTCTATCAAAGATACATTTTTGTTTCCCAAGTATTAACTTATAGTTTTTCTTTCCTTGGGCGAATTTGTGCACAATGTTGGTTAAATCAAGTACTTTTTCTTTTAGGGAAACATTTTCTTTGATTAGGAGATCATGATCATCCTTTTCCTTTTCCTTCTCAAAATCCTATTGAGTTTCTAAAATCTTTTTGGTCTCATTTTTCAATAAAATATGTTTCTTTTTTAGAGTAGAGTGTTTGAGAGCAAGTTTTTCAAAAGTACTAATATTTTCATCATAATGAAGTAGATAATTCATCATAAGGAGTGTCATTTGTGTTTACCTCATCCTCCATGGCCAAGAAGCACATGTTTGCAACTTCATCTTGACTTTCATTTTCTTCTTGCTCATCATCACTGTCATTCTAAGTGGCTTGTAGAGCTTTCTTCATGAAGAATTTTTTTTTGTTCGGACATTCGGTTCTTTTGTGGTCGGGTTTGTCTCAATCATAGCATACAACATTTTTGTTCTTTTCTTCGCCTTTGTCTTCTTTCTTTTGGAATCGACGGTTGTTGCGAAAGCCTCTCCACTTTTTGACAAAGAGAACAAAATCAGCATGTTCTTCATCACTCTTGTTTGAATTTGAGGTTTCTTCATCATTTGATGATTTCAAAGCTATTTGCCTTCTAGGAGAATCCTTCTTTTCTTTCTATTTTACTTTTCTTGATTTCTCCTTTGTTTCGGCATGATTTAGCTCATAGGTCATCAAGGTTCCATAGAACTCTTCCAAAGAATATGTGTTGATATCTTTGGTGTTCTCTATCAACATCTTTAATGAATCCCAATCTTCCGAGAGAGACTTAAGAATTTCGCTCACAAGTTCACCATTAGTAAATTTTCGATCAAAACCTTTAAGGTCATTAACAATAACAATGAATCGAGTAATCATGCTAGCAATGGGTTCATCTTGTTTCATAAATAATTTTTCAAAGTTTTTAAACACGAGATTTATCTTAGTTTCTTTTACTTTATTTGTACCCATGTGTGTTATTTCTAATGCCTGCCAAATCTCATATGCAGAATCACATGTGCTAATACGATTAAATTCATTTATGTTTAAAGCACAATAAAAAAGATTTTTGACTTTTGCATTCAATGAAAACTTTCTTTTATCATCCTCATCATATTCTTCTCTAGGATTTGGAATAGTTTGGTCCAATTTTCCATCAAGTTTAATAACCTTAGTAAGCTTATGATGACCAAATTCAATAACCTCCCAAACATTATAATCAATTGATTGAATATAAATCACCATTCTAGTTATCCAATAATTATAATGTGTACCATCAAACGAAGGAGGACAATTTATAGAATGTCCCACAATATTAAGATTAGCCATAACATAAGATAGTGAAATCTTAAAAATGTGCACCTAGGCTCTAAAACCAATTGATAACCCAAGAATAACTAACCAAAAGGGGGGTGAATTGGTTTTTGAAACTTTTTCAACACTAAGTCTCAAAACACTTCAATACACAAGATATGATTGCAAAGTATAATACTATAACTAAATATGCAAGTTTGGTAACTTAATTCAAGTATCGATATAACATAATATATATGACAATATAAAGTAAAGTGCAATAATGTAAAGATAACAAACCAATTTAATAGGGTTCGATGCACAATGTGTTCTACATCCCTGTTATTAAGCTCTTCGTCACGAGCAATGTCAAATGCACTATAATGATAACTTGCAAACAAAAAGTATCGATCCTTAAGTGACTTACAACAAGGAGCATTTATCCTTAAGTGACTTACAATAAACAACAAGGAGTACTTATTCATAGATGACTTACAACAATGAGCACATATCCTTAACAACAATCGAGTTTTCACAAGGCTCTCAAAACTCGTAAAACATAAATGATAGTTTTACAATTGAAAGAACTCTCTTAACAAATGATGTAATCAAGTCAAGTATTTAGAGAGTTGGGATAATACTTCAATAGATAGCAAATAATAAAGTTCAAGTGTTTATGACGAAAACTTTGATGAATGATTGATAATGAAATAGTTTGTATTTTTGTATCAAAGTTTTCAAACCAATGATCTCTCTTAACAAATAATACAAGTTAAATATGAAGAGATATTTACACTTAAATTAAAGTGTTGGCAAAGAAAACTTCTACCAAGGATAAAGAATAGATGAGATTGTGAAAAGTTCTTGATAAATTTGAGAAAATATGTTTGACCTATCAAGAAACTGTTTGTAATAAATGAAGTAGAATATATAATCAAGTAAACTCAATGATTTTTAATAAATAAGCTCTCAAAATATCTCTTGTAAGTGGTTGAAAACTGAATGCAAAAGGGATGGATATTTATAGAGCAAAATGAGCACTCTTAGTCACTTTTGGTTGATCGAAAGTGTATAGCCTTGCGAAATCAAACCGTTAGAATTTCGATTCACCAATTCTACATTTTCGGTAGACCGAAATTTGAATTTTCTGTTGATCGAAAGTTGACTTTCGGTTGAACGAAGTTGACTTTTTTTTTCCAAAATCTATTTCATATTACAAATGAAAAGTATTTTTATTCAAGTGATAGATTATGAAAATAATTTGAGTTTTTTGTACTTTCTAAGAGTCGATGAGCTAATATCTTTACATTTGAGTTCCGATAAACTACTTTTAAGCTTTAAACTTCAAAGTTCTTGTTCTCTTCGAGTCATATTTGATTGTTTGTTCTTCATTGAATGACGATTTGAGTCTTTGAATGCTTAAGAAGATATATTCATGAAAAACACAATAAACAAAACTTGTTAGAAATATAAGTATATTGTTTGTTATAATCAAAACAAGTGGAGCTATATTAAATCATAGGTCAACAAAGCTGATTGAGGAAACTGAGACTACATCCGTGCTCGCCAAATCAAGGCAAAGTCGATGGATCGACGCATGAGTCTAGGTGACTACACGTGAGGCACACACACCACGACGATGGTCGTGCGTGAGGGCGTGTCTAGTATCCTCCGGTAGTGCACTTCAAAGATAGAATGTTACAAATGGTGTTGCAGAGCTTGCGTGGTGTCCGTTTTCAATTTTTGGCGATATAGTGAAAATTCGATAATTTTACCCTTCAACGTTTAGGTTCTCGATGTCGTTTTGTGTTGTTGAAGTTGTTGAAAGCTTTAATGTGAATAGTGTAGCCCTAAGTAGTAAATTTTCATCTCTTCTTATTTACGGACCTGCTATATAGTCCGCTTGAAATCGTATTCTTTCTTTTTATTATTGCAGTTAAAACTATTGTATAGGATAATTATTTACTTTTTACATTAGAAGTCATTGTGTGGGGTGATATCAAAATTGGGGTTACCATGAAGGGGTAACCATTGCCTATTGGGAATTATATGTTAATTTTTTGCCTTAAATTTTTTGTGAATTTTTTGTCAATTGTTTTTTTACTAATAGAATTGTACGTGACTTTAGGAAAGTTTTGTTTGACTATTGTGTGTGAATTGTGCCTGTACTTTCCTTATGGTCGTTGTTGGTTATATTTTGTGTTTTGAGTGCAATTCTTGGTTAAATGACAACACATTTTGAGTTGTTTTTTTCTAATGAAAAATGTGATTTTTCAATTTTGCAAAATGATTTTTTTTTATAAAACTATTGATGGTACATATAGGTCTAAGGCAAGTGAGAAAAGTAAGAGTTTTTTAACTACAATATTTTGGACATATTGAAGGACACTGTATTGGAAGTATAACAGGAGGAAAGATAAAGAAAGTGGATAGATGAATTTTGCCATTGGGTGGAGTGATGTATCAAGTGGGGTTTATTGAGAGTAAACTTGATTACTACTTCTGTATTTGTGTGTGATCTTTTCTGCATATATGATCACTTAATTCTATTGTAATGTTACATGTTACACTTCCAATCTATTTAATGTGTGCAATTTTATGAATTGAGAGTGATTTTATTACTTTGTGTAATGTACATATTCATTTGCTCTGTGAGTGTTGTGAGAAGGCGTAGTAGTAAGAAGAAAGAGGGACAATCGTTTCCCCTTTATCTTTGTGAGCCTCTTTTGTAAGTGTAGTGAAGTAACCAATTGTTTCTTCTACTATCTTTATGAGTGTCAATGTAACGCCCCGAGTTCCGTGAACCCGGATTGCCACATCATCCTCATAAGTCGTGATTTTAAATAAAAAAATTTGCGGAAATAACTACCTTTTAAACATCACGTTTATAACAATAAACCTCATTGGCAAAAAAATTCATTTGATTAACTTAAGAAAATAGTTTAAACTTCAAAACTCAAGTTTGAAATAACGGGAATAACAACAATAAGTTCGTAATGCGTAAATTTTAAAACTTAAATAACTTCATCCATTAAATCGTGCAACCACTGCCCCATCAGACTCAACCGTCTCCGAAATATGTAAATGTGGTTAAAATAACGAAATGAGTATTTCGAAGAAATACTCAGTAGACTTATCGTCGATAATTAATTTACAGAGTAATTGAATACATAATTATACAATATATATGTGACATCATCATTATCATCATATGTTCATTTTATTAAAATAAATCATGGGGTGTTGGTAGTCTCGTCTTATGCATTTAAGCCCATAAGTTATGCATAACATCATCTTATCTCATAAGAGATATTCTTATTTCTTCTCATGCATTAAAGCATATAAGTTACGACGAACGTAACAACACCATTTATCTCATAAGAGATATTCTCATTTATACAATTAAACCATATAAATCACGTAAAGTCACATAATACATGCAATTATAATTTAAACTAATTAATGAATGCGAGTCTATCTCAATCTATCTCGAGTCACGTAAAAAGTGGAGCAAAAATTAACCGCAAGCTCTTAATCGTCCGTACGTTTCGTCTAGCCAAAATAGGAAAAGTATCGAATTAATATTTCGAAATTTTAAAGTTTTAAAATGATAAAATAAAGTTTAGGGACTTAGTTGAAAATTATTGAAATTGAAAATAAAAGTTTAAGGGCTGCAATTAAACTTTCCTAAAGTAGGGACTTAATTGGAATAGAGTGAAACTGAAAATAAGAATTTAAGGACTGAAATAAAACACTTGAAACTTAGGGGCTAAAAGGGTAATTTCAAAAAAATCAAAATAAATAAAATATATTATTCTCTCTCTCTCTCTCTCTCTCATTTTTGAACCAGAAAGAGAAAGAGAGAAAGGCAGTGACGGAGAGGGAAGACAGGGGATCAGCCCCTCACCGGTTCCACTCCGTCCGACAGCCAAAAAGCAGTGCTACAGTCGCGTGGTGGTGTCGGTGGCAAGGTAAGTGGTTGATTTTTGGGTGGAGTGGTGGTTCGATTGATTGGGGTTTTTGGGGCGATGGTTGGTGGCGTGAACTTGTGGGTTTTGGGGCTTGTTTAAGGACGAGTAGTAGTGGTTGGGCTACGGTTTTGGGCAGTAATTTTGATGGTGGTGGTTGCGGTTTTGGGGATTTTGGAGGTGGAGGAGTTGGTTCAGGCAGCGGCGGTTCGACCGGTTGTAGGCTGCAGAGGTGATGATGGTCAGTGGCATGACTGGTTTGTGTCTCCTGAGTGATGGTTTGGACAGTGAGCTTGGTGGTTTGAGGTGGCGTTTGGGTGAGTGTGGGCGGTGGACGTGTTTTGGCTATGTTTTTGGGAGTGTTGGTGGTGTTGTGGTTGAGGTGGTGCAGTGAGGTCTGTGAGTGAAGTGTTGGTGGTGTAGGAGTTTTGGTGCAGCATGGTATGTGTGAAATGCAGCTTGTGTGGTGATGGTGGACTGGATTTCAGTGGCTTGAGCAGTGAGCTTGGTGGTTTGAGGTGTTATTGGTCTCGTGAGTGGGTGGTTTCCTATTGATGCTGGAAATTGATGTTCTAGCATCAATGGTGAAATCACAATGAAAAGGATTGAGGGAGAGAGAGACTTTTTTTTCCTTACCCAAAATGGTTAGCTGTGTAAGTGTGAGGAGAGTGAGAATAAGGGTGATATTTGAACAGCAATCATTAGGGCACAAAAAACTAGGAGCTTAAATGGGCCAAAAGTTGGGCTGTAAGGATTTCATAATTGAGCCTAAGGGAATTGGGCTAGAATAGTCACGATTTGGATTAATATAATTGGACTTTTAATAAATAAAATATAGTACTTAAATTTATTAAAATTTGGATTTAAAACGAAAATAATAAGAAATTGATACTTTAGAATTATTCGAGATTGGGTTTGCCTAGAAATAATTTTAAATTTGTTTAAAACGTTCGGAAATGGATTCAATTAGAAATAAATTTAAATTCATTTTATAACGGCTAGACGAACACGTTTTCATTTTAATGTTAGGGTTTAAATTTAGCGACACATTTTTTGAGAAAATAATTTTATATAATTTAAAAGTATCGGTCGCTACAGTCACCTTCATCCTTTCCTTTGTAGGATAAATCCTTTGTAGATTTTTGAGCATTGGTGTTGGAGTAACATTGTGGTGCTGGGTCAATTTAGCCCTAACATTTGTGGTCACCAAAGGTGTTGATTTGTCATGGTGAGTTTGAGATGCATTAGTAGTAAGTGTGAGAATGTCTATTGGTAATGTGTAGTATAGATGCCTAAGTGTACATTGGTAACATTTGGATCTCGAGATGAGATGTGATCAAATGTTGGTGATGTTGATGTGAATTGAGACAAAATGTGAGTGTGTGGCCATCTTTGGATTCTTTTGAGAGTTTCCAATTGCCTTCTCTATTCTACTCTTTCTTTGTGGATGCATACAAACCATCTATTAAGACTCTGATCAAGTAGAGTGTAAGAGAGTCACTTTATCTATTCTTTTAGGTGGAGACGCATTATCCACATAGGTCGAGAGAAGTATGGGTAGTGATAGAGGATTATCTTGTAAACTTAAGATATCAGTTTAAGATATCAGTTAAACATATATTAGTAATCAGTCTAGTGAGTATAGTGGGTGATGAGAGGAAATATGTGTTCTCGAGGTATGAGTGGCATGAAATGAAATAAGATAAGTGTTGTGAGATTTTTTTCGATGGGTCATTTATGCATTTGTTGCACATGTGTTGGCTAGTCCATTGATTAACTTGATGTTAATCTCTTATTCTGTATGACCATGTTTTGAAAATATTTGTGTTATCATATGTTATATATTCATCTCAGGTTGCATATGCTCTTGATCAATTACTATGATTACTTGTTCTTACTTAGGATTTTTTACCTTAGACCCGGTGAGTACAAAATTTGTTGGGTTTGATACCCAATAAATTCGTGCGATAATTTAAAATAGATGTCGGATAATTTATCAACATCTTAGTGCTTGGCTCGATCCAGAAACAACCAATACACTTTGAGGATGGCCCAAGTTGTGGGTAGTGGGTTTTGGTTAGTTTGGCCCATTGGTTGATTTAGGCTTTGATTTATGTAGTGGCCCATTTGCCTCGGCTTTGTGTTGGCCTATTTGTAAGTCATGGTCAATTATTGGAGGTGACCTAATGCTATATTGGTTTTTCATTCCAACCGTGTGCGTGTGCGTGTGTGCGCAATGGAGAAAAGAGTAAAAGTGGATTCCATCTTGGGTTGAGTTTTGAGATATTCAACCATTTTTACTCCATCCTTTGTTGGTTAATAAAGAATAACCGGAGTGGGTGAAATAGAGACAGTCGGATGTGCAAGTTGTGGGTCGAGCAAGCTTTGGCTTGTTGTTTGTTTGATGATTTTTCTAAGCTCGAAATCAAAATTTCTTGAAGATTTCTGCAACATGTATGGTCATCATAGGTTTTAATGTTCGACCTCTACAAATAAGTATAATGCACCATTTTTGCAAGCACGAGAGATTGTAAGGCTACTTACTAGTTGTGTAAATAAAATCATGTGAGATAAATATTGTATATGATACGTGTAATTTCTGCACCTATCCGAGCTATTTAAAGTGGACATCTGAAAGAAAATTTGATTGGATTGATATTTAATATAGTTAAATATCAATTAGTGTAAAATATATTTAAGTTTAGATGGCTTTTGATCAAAAGAAGTGATAATCGACAAAGGAAGGGCAAAAAGAAAGAATTCCAGAATTTAGGGACTAAAATACAAATATTCAAAAGTTGATTCGAACGAAAGAATGAAGATTGATTATCACATGGAGCCAATTGGATAAAACTATAAGATAAATGAATAAATTTGCATATGAAAAGGATTCAAGATGGAAGAGGAAGAAGTGTTAGGGACCAAAGTGAAGGAACAACAAAGATTACTCCTTAAGGTCACAAGGAGTAACCCCTTGAGATCACAAGAGGTTGTTTGGCAAAAGTAGAATTCTAATTGATTAGCCTGCATGACCATAGTTATTATGCATGTGCGATAACATGGGTATATCCCAGCAAGACGTTGGAGTTTCATTTTTTATGTAAAACTCTTCTTAGCAATCATATTGGACGTGGATTTTGACTTAATTTCTGTGTCTATGAGTATAGAACATCAGCTAACATCGAAAGATACATCTCATATCATACAATATATTAATGCTTGCGAATCAAGGGGGGCCAAATGACATTATTTTAGAAGAAAATAAGAGGAATGATACAAGAAATTCATATTTTGAAGATTAAATCTTGGTTTTGGGACAAAGAAGAGGAAGATACAACTGGAGATTAACCAAAGAAGACGAAGAGATTCAAGCTTTCGCGGCTTCTCCTATTTTTTCTTTAGGTCTCTCAATTCCTAGTGATGTCATATAAACAAAACATGAATTCTTGCAACTTTATAATGTTCGGCTAGATTTTAAGCCATTAAGACATAGAAAAACCATTTTATGAAGTTTCAACATCAATTTCAATAATTTGATACTCAATATTTCAATAATTTGATACACAATATGCGTTTATTCTTGAATGATTGTTATATGATTTAATGTTTTTTTTTTTCCAATTATGTGATCAATAATTGGATTTATGTGTGATTTTTATTGTTATCGAAAGAAATAATAAGAAAGATAGCATATTACAACATTTCAATTGGTATTCTAATGTTTTAAAGCATGCTTTCGTGTTTGTATCTTTTATAGAGATATATAAAAGTTACATGAGATAATTGATATAATTATACTTGAGATATATTATTAAATGAATTGTGAATATTGATTAATAAGAATTAATAAATATTGTTATGGTACTAAGTTGTATTAAAATAAAATAATAAAGTGGATTCAAAGTCTTAGTGCGTATTTTAATTAAGTTTACAAAACTTTCTCAATTGCTTATTATTTAATTTAGCCCATGTGTGATTCCCTTTAATTTATCTTACATTATTTCTCATACTCATTTTCAACCACTCATTTACACAATAAAATATTCTACAAATAAACCCAAAACTTTTCCTACTTTTTAACCACATCTCCAAACAAAATGTTATTCAAAACGTAGTTTTTTTACAAATAAAGGCCACCAAACATGGGCTTAGATATTTAGTATAAACTCACAAAAATAGCTTAGCTATTTGATTGGAGTATATATTAATTAGAACTAGATTAAGTACAGTTTCTTAGGATGAAACTTTATTCATCATTATATTACTTATCTATGAGACCCTGCACTTGTGGGATTTCGTCGATTGCTAAGAATTATAATATTTAATTAGTTTAGCTAGTTATAGATTTAATCTAATTTTTTATTGCTTTATTAGTTTTAATTTATATAATAAAAAATTAAGGTGTTTCCTCTCATTCTTTTCAAGATTTTGTATGCAAAGTTCAAGATATGATGATCTTGCTCCAATAATCTGAAAACTGAACGAACATTCAAGTTGAGAATAAAAAAAAGACGTTAGCAAACCAAAAATAGCAACGAGTAAGCCTGGACATATAGCAAAATTAAAGAAGATGTATGTTATAAAAGAATGATAGTACATGCAAAAACATTCAAATTTGATGGTCGTTGGGGTGAATGAAAATGTAGTACATCTCATTGTATGGGAAAATAAAACAAGAGACTAATATGGGAACATAGGGTTCCACAAATGGTAGACAGTCAATCAAGCATAACTTATCTAGCATTCGGGCAAGCAAACTTCCATTTGAGGACGGATAGAATGCCTTGCAGTTTTTTAGAAGACCCAAATGACAATCCAAATACTCACATCTCAAGGTTTTTGGATATGTATGCAATTGTTGATTATATGAGAGTTTCTAGTGATGCAATTAGATTGAGGCTCTTTTTTTACACTTTCAGAGATTTAGCTAGAGAATGGTTGGACGCATTCTACCTCATAGCATCACCACATAGAACAAGTTAAGTTAAAAATTCTTAAACAAATTCTTCCCGCTAAAAAGAATTGCCAAAGTTGAGAGATGGAATCAGTACATTCTCTCAACTTGATTCGAAATGCTAGTGGAGTATGAGAGATTCAAAGGGCTACTCATACAGTGTCCACAACATGGTTTGCAAAAATTATTACAATTCCAGTATTTCTACATCGAGGTAAATTTGACTAGCAAGGCTACTGTTAATTCTGTATGTCATGTGGCATCAAAAGGACAACAGATCAAATATATGAAATAATGGAGGATTTAACATATACTAGTGCATTATGTCTATTTGATTGAACAAGTAGAAGAAAAATTACTAGAATTCATGCGGTTGACACATTAACAAAAATATTAGCTGAGTTGGCAGCACTGAGAAAGTGGAAAGTAATAATCCTTTGGTGAATATTGCTTTAACATTTGGGCCTAAATGTAATAATTTTAATGAAAATCATGAAAGTGGGGATTGTAATGTGAGAAGTCCATTTGCTAAATCAACAGAGGGATTTAGGAGGATTATGGAAGGTATTAAATAAAATAATAAAATTTTGGGGAAGAAGATGACTGAAGTGGGGTGAAAAATAAAGTTTTAAAGATTTGAAATTATGGGTGGTATATAAAAAAATTTGGGTATAATTTGTAAAAGAACAAAAAATTTAAATATTAAAATTGTAATTATTACTTTTCAATTTGGACATTTTTACTGTTTTTAGCAAATTGGCGAGGGGGGTTTTTCGTACAAAATGTTTTAAATATGGGGATTTTTTGCGATTTTCAATAGGTCTATACCACAAATGGAAACATCTATAGAAGGATGTTCTGCTATTAATATATTTAATAAAATATGACAAAATGTAGAGTGCATCTAAATAATTCTAAGAACATCATAAGCCTACTAAAAAAGTTCGCCATTGCACTAAATGTTTCAGCACGTGAAAACTTGATTATTCAACAGTTTCCAAGTAGCAATAGGTTTTCTGAGCAGCCCAATATCCTTCTTCACTTGCTAGAGGAAGTTTGCTGCATCCTTCAGCTACACAGCTCTCTTGTAGTCTTCTGCTCTGTTTCAATCAAAAGAATTCCTTAACATCAGTACGTAAATGAATTGCCAATAAAGCTAATTACTCAAACTACTTTTATTGATATCTATAGGGTTCAAAAATCAAAATATTAGAAATGCTAAGAGAAGTTTCAAGCAAAAAAGAACACACAATTCTCGTTTTACTCATTGATTAGAAAGAAAAATAATCGAGAAAAATACGAAACGAGATGGTTTAACATCTAAAAACTTAACAGAATAAAACTTGTGCAAATGTTTTGCCTCAACAACGTCACACTTCAAAGGAAAAAAGACAGTGCTTCATGCAGAGATAAACATAACATAATAAACTTAAACAGAAGTGTTAAGTGCATTTTGATCACCTGAATATTGCTAACCAATTTTTTTAGGACCTGGGCTAAGCCTACATCTATACACACACATTCAGTTACTTAATAGCTATGTTTCAAATCTGAAGTGAGTTGCAAGCAAGACTTATTAACAACAGAAGGCCAAATATCTCAAAAATGGGAATATCTACAAAATAAATTAGTAAAAAAATAAAAATATCGTTCAGATTAAGCCAAGCTAACTGTTTGTTTTTTGATAACACAAAATTTCTATATTATATTCTTCCAAATTATGCCCCCGTTTGACACCCTTTAATTTCTATTTCTATTTCTCTTTCTCATTCTCATTCTTCATTTTAACCACACATTCTTCAAATAAAATAATATTACACATAAATCAAAAACTTTTCATCACTTTTTCACCACACATTCTCACATCAATCACTATTCTAAAATTTCTTTTTCACCTTAAAATGGGTTTCAAACATGGGCTATATCTCATAAAAAATATCACGTTCCACAATGATAAGGCATTATTCTCTCTTTTTTGGATCCAACAGTTTTAACTAATGTGGAGGAGGATTTCACCTTCATGTCGCTAGCTCTTCTTCCAAACTTTTGCGTCAATACTGCCAATGAAGCAATGGTTCCCTGTGGCTCAAGAACGTGTTATTAATCTCAGCAAATGCCTCCTTCACACGAGCATAATCAAATCAATATATTTTGGCATGCCCATATCCTTCCTACACACACGAGATAACAAGCAAAACCAAATTGGTGTTCAAAATCTCAAACATGGAAAAAAGAAAAATTCCTCATAGACACGTGAAATCAAAATAAAAATAGATAAAAAGAATCAAATAAAAACCAGCAATTGCACCAATAATTTAAAAATGAAAAAATGTTTCCATCCACCATTCCACCACAAAAAGTAGCACATATTTGAAATTCCACACATCAAAAATCTTAATTTGATCATCAAATGTAGAAAACCTTCCAAACGCTAAAGATAAACATGGAACACTGACCAAATTACCTGGGTTTGGAGAGGGAGTAAAATGGAAGTGGCGATGGCGATCGGCAACTATAGGTGATTTGCAAAAAAATTAAGAGATTTAAAAAGGGGAATTGGAAAATGGTTTGGGCGAAAATGGCTATTGAGTTCATACTCAATTTAGAGAGAATGGAGGGAAAAAGTTTTCATTTCAATTCAATCCCTTCATGAATTACAGAAAGGTATTAATAAATAGACAATACAAAAAGAATCTTCTAACAAACTAACAGAAAATGGAAGAATCTAGATGCCAACTAACTGAGCTAACTAACCATACAACTAAATACTCTTCAATACGCCCCCTCAAGATGGAAGGTAAATATTTTTAACGTACATCTTGGCTAATAGTGGAGTTAAATCTGAAGAAGTAAGCGGCTTAGTAAACATATCAGCAAGTTGATACTGAGAACGAATATGAAGAAGTTTCACATAGCCAGCTGCAACTTTGTCATGAATGAAATGATAATCAATTTCTGTGTTTAGTTTTCTCATGCAAGACGGGATTGGTGGCCAATTGAACTACAACATGGTTATCAAAGAAAAGAAGAGCAGGAAATGAAATATAAAATTGGAAATCCCTCAGCAGTTGTTGAATCAAAAGAATTTAGTAGGTGTAGCAATAGAACGGTACTTTGCCTCAGCTGAAGAATGAGAGACAGTGGCTTGCCTTTTGCTTTCTAGAAACTAAGGAATTTCCAATGAAAATACAAAAAACCAGTGGTGGATTTCCTCATGTCAACACAAGAACCCCAATCAGCATAAAAAAAGCTAGAGTTTCATAGGAGTCATAGGAGAAGCTGAAAAGAAAATTCCTTGGCCAAGGGTCTTCTTTAAATAGCGAAGAAGACGACGTGCTGCCTTTAAATGTGGTAACCATGGCTGTGAGAGGAATTGGCTCAACTTGTGGACAACAAAAGTAATATCTGGACGAGATATAGTCAATTAAATTAAATGGCCAATGAGTCTTCTGTATAGTGTGGCATCAGGTAGTAGATCTCCTTCATAACGACTTAGGGACAATTTTGGGTCCATAGGTGTAGCTACAAGTTTGCACTCCAAATACCATGTGTCTTCAAGAAGTTGTAGCGTGTACTGCCTCTGAGATAGTATAATTCCTGATTTTGATCGAGCAATCTCAAGCCCCCAAAAATATTTCAGTGTCCCCGAGTCCTTTAACTTGAACTGAGAATGAAAGAACTCTTTCGAAGAGTTGATAATCTGGAATTTGGACATGTGATAACTATGTCATCAACGTACACCAATAAGGCAACAAATTGAGCTCCAGATCCTTTCGTGAATAAAGAATAATTAGCTTTAGGTTGTATGAAGCCAAAATGAATGAGAGCTTGAGAATTCAGACTTCCATTGTCTTGAAGCTTGCTTGAGTCCATAAATGGACTTGTGCAATTTGCAGGCCGATTTTACTCATTTCATGCTAGATAAGTTGTGTGCATCATAGCCAAGAGGGAAATCCATGTAGACTTCCTCAAACAAATCTCCATTCAAAAAGCATTATTGATATCAAGTTGTACTAGGTGCCAATTTTGATAGGAAGCAAGAGCCAATAGAACTTTAACAGTTACTATTTTTGCCACAGGAGAAAAAGTGTCAAAAGTAATCAAGTCCCTCTTTCTCAGTATAACCTTTTGCTACTAGGCGTGCTTTGTGCCTTTCGACAGTCCCATATGATCTGTATTTAGTCTTGAAGACCGACAACCAACATAGTGTTTTCCTTATGGCAATGGAACAATAGACCATGTCTTATTACTCTCCATAGCCTCTAACTCTTTCTTCATAGCTTCACGCCACTAAGAAAGTTTGACAACCTTATGAAAGTATTGTAGTTCACAATGATCTGAAATACTCAACACAAACTCTTTATGAGAATGAGATAAATCAGCATATGAAACAAAATTGTCAATATGATGAGGAGAATTTTGTGCTGTCACATGACAATGAAAGTCCTATAGATATGTAGGAGGTTTAATACTTCTCGGTGACCTTCGAAGAGCTTCATTAGATTGCATGTCATTGAACTGATTATCAATAACAGATGAGGTTGTCCTTAACTCATGTGTAGGCACACTAGGAGACTGAGAATATGTCCGATGGGAATCAAATGAAGTAGGCTCTGGCTGAGGTGAGCTATTGGAGATTGGTCTAGACTTATGTTGATCAATACAAACGCGTTGCTCCAGTGTTAGTTAAGGTAATACCAAATCAGGAAAATGATCAATAAGTTGATCTGCTTCTACAACTTTATTAAAAGGAAAAAAATTATCATGGAAAGTATCATCTCTGGATATGAAGTTCCATTTTGATACAACATCATACAACTTGTATCCCTTTACTCCTGCTGGATATCCCAAAAACATACAAACTGAAGCACGAAGCTGAAACTTCGTTCTATGAGCAGTCAAGGTTGATGAAAAAGCCAGGCAAACGAACACTCAGAGGATGTAATAATCTGCAGGCTAATTATGCAACTTCATCTGGGGATTTATTTTTCAACAGAGGAGAGAGAGTTCTGTTGATCAAACAAGTTGCTGTCAATATATAATTTGTCCAATATTTGATTGGAATTCAAGATTGAAAGTATAGTGCCCTTGCCACATTTAAAGGATGTTGATGTTTACGTTCCACGCCTGAATTTTGTTGAGACCTTTCTACACAACTAAACTAGTGCAAGACACCCTTCTCAGCAAACAGATTAGCAAATGCTAGTTCTGGTGCATTATTTGATCTAAACATCTTTATTTTTGTGTTAAATTGAGTTTTTACCATATTAAAAAATCTTGGAATGACCAAGGTTTCATCGGATTTATGTTTCAACAGGTATACCCAAGTGAATCTGGAACAATCATCTACCAAGGTTAAGAAATACTTGTGTCATGGGTAAGATTCAATATGGTAGGGTCCCCATATATCACAATGCACCATGTCAAAAGGACTGCTCAATAGATGATTATTAGAATCGAAAGATAATCTTCATTGTTTGGCAATAGGATATACATAACACGGACCAGCTTTATTCAAATTCAAGTTGTCACATAAAAAAGTAACATTGTAAACTATCCAATCTTCTAAAAGATGGATGACCAAGCCTACTATGCCAAATCTGAACTGAAACTTTGTTTACACAAGTATTTGAATCATAATTAAAACATCTTGTATCAAGAACATAAAAGTTTTGCACTCGATCACCATTGCCAATCATCCTTCCGTTGTTGATTTCCTGAGTAGTGAAATGATCAGGAAGGAAATTGATGTTGAGTTGTGAATTAAATGTGAGAGCACTAACAAATAATAGATTGAATTTGAATTGAGGCACAAATAAGACATCATGAAGGACCAGATTTGAACTCAACCAAACTTCACCAGATAGTTTAACTGGAATCTGCGTGTGATTAGGCAAGGTCACGGTTGAATTTTCAGTAACTTTCAAGGATGTGAAGGCAGCTCCATAAAGACAGATGTGCCTGGTTGCATCTAAATCCACTATCCAAACAGTATTGGAAGACAATATAGGATACAAAGATACTGAAGACCATATACATGTAGTCTAAGAATTAGATGTATTGTCGTGATGATCAGAAGTATTTGCATCTGAAGTCAAGTGATTTGCAAATATTGACAATAATTGTTGATACTGAGATGAACTAAGATTTTGGACAAAATTCCCGAAGTCAGGTTGTTTTCCTTCAATCTAAGGGGGGCGGCCGCCCTCCCCCCCCTTCCGGCATTGTCCGCTGATCCACTATTCCTAGTTAATTTGTAATGTATTTTTTAGTTTCGCCCTCCAAAAATTTTTACTCGCCCTCGCAAAATTTTGAAATTTTTTTTGTATTTTTTTCATTAATAAATATTGACCCAATAACTTACACTTTAAAATTCAACCATACAAAAATCTTAAACCTAACTAAAAGATCCAATAGTTAAATAAATAAATAGCCCAAATCCAATCCAAAAGCAAAGGACCCATGTATGAATCTATTACCCACTGTTTGTTGCATTAAAAATAAAGGAAAATTGGTTTTAGTCCATTGTTTAGCCCATTTGAAAAATGAAAACCCAACCCACTTGTAATATAATTAATTCCCAATTCCCAAACCGCTACACAAATTATATAGATAGGCATTTTACTTTTTGTCTTTTTGATGTTCATCTAACGTTCATATTTTCAATTTGTATAGCGTTAGACACATAGATGGACATATTATTTTTGTATCGACAAAGTCATTATCTTTTTGGTCAGTCAATCTAATTTGCCTATTTTGGTACTCAAAATCGTCGTTTTCAATCTTATTCTAGACTTCTAGTTAAAAAAAATCGGGGGCTCCGCCCCCGAACATCCGGGAGGGGGGCCCACCCCCGGTATTTTTGCCCTCCGAATTGAAATCCTTGCTACGTCCTTGGATACTTGATTCGCTTTATTGGAATTAGGATAGTGATTCTCCTTTGGTTTCTATTTGTAACCTGGTCGATAACCATGTATTTTATAACACTTTTCATTTGAATGTCCATGATAATTGCAATGAGTGCAAAATGGTCGTTCTTTCTTTTTGTAATTAGTAGTAGCTTTAATTTTCAAGATGGTGCTATAGCCATCTGCTCCTTTGTTACTTTCAGATTTAAATGCAAAGGCCATAGCTCTGTTATGGTTTGATCCTGATGCAACTTGCGTACCTATCTTCTTCTGGTGTTCCTCTTGAGTAACCTGGGCAAAAACTTTGTTGATAGAAGGCGGATGATCCATGAGAAGACGCTGTCCTCTTACTTGAGAAAATGAATCATTTTGTCCCGAGAGGAATGACATAACGTATTCTATTTGATAATGAGCATTCAGCTCCTTCACACAACTACAAGTACACTTGCCACAGCTGCAATTAGGATGACAATTGCTCAATTCTTCCTAAACAGTTTTGAGTTTAGTAAAATAGATGCTAACAGTGTTCTGATCTTGAGACAAATTCATCAGTTCTTTCCTCAATTGAAAAATGCGTGGTCCTTTTTTGTTGGAACCTATCTTGTAAATCATTCCAAATCTCATAGGCAAACGCTGCATAGAAAACACTAGCAGTTATTTCTTTTGAGACTGAGTTTAAGATCCAAGATATAACAATATTGTTATTTCTCATCCATGAATTGAGTTGATCCTGATCATCACTTTCTTGCTTATCTATGGTCCCATCAACAAAACCAATTTTGTTCTTCAAAAACATGGCTATCAGCGTCGCTCGACTCCAGAGGCATAGTTATCTCATGTTAGATACTGTGAAACAAGGAACAAACCTGGATTGTTCGAATAGTGAAGAAAAAATGGTCTGGAAGGATCATCAATGACAGATTTGCTAGAGGACGACCTTGCATCAGGTGCACTTAGTGAATGTGTCGGTTCCATTTAGGATGAATCAATAAAAGACCATTGATTGAAGAAAGAATAAGACCGAGGCAGCTAGGAAGCTAGCTCTGATACCACATTAAGTTCATACTCAGTTTAGAGAAAATTGAGGGAAATTGTTTTCATTTCAATTCAATATGTTCATGAATTATAGAAAGGTATCAATAAATAGATAATATAAAAAGAATCTCCTAACAAACTAACAGAATATGGAAGAATCTAGATGCCAACTAACTAAGCTAACAACTAATACAACTAACTAATCTTCAATTTAATGGCATATGGCTGATTGAAGAGATGATTGCTAATTGAGCGACTGAAGGAGAAGAAAGGGTTTGGGTGAAAGAAGCATGGAAAAAAAAAGGGAAATGTGAAGAAGAAAAAATGAAAGAAAAATAAAAGAAATCTCAACATAAAAAAGTGGGCATTTTTTACGGTGGCTTTTACGGAGTGCTCAATATGGATGTCGTAAATATTCAACTTTTACGGTGTGCCAAATATATAAATTGTAAATACTTTAAATAATTTAATTATTACAGCACATATTTAATGCTATTTTAACGGCACGCTTTATGTGCAAGCTGTAAATGAATGTCGTAAAAAACTACTTCTATTGTAGTGTCATGTGATATGTACTTGGCGCTTTACTAAAAGGATAAAAATATTCATAAAAGAGCAACATTTAATATAAGCTAGAATAGGAAGGAAAATATTTTTGAAAAAATTTATCCTTTTAGCCACATGTCATATGCATGTCGCTAGGACATTTCATGTTTAAATAGACATTTTTCAGGAGGCAGGGATACGGTTTGCACAAATTTAAAAAGTTGGATACTTGAAAATGCTATAAATAAATGATTGAGGACATAGTTGTCACACTTGTGAAAAGTTAGAATTTAGCATTGGTTGGTTATACGTGCATTGTTAAGCTGTAGGAGCAGAATTCTTGAACAATAAATAATCCATCCAATGACGGAGATATCCTCGTTTGAATCAAAATCTCAATGCATCTCAAGTTTCATTCACACAAGTCAAATCCATAATCCATCCAATGACGGAGATATCCCGTGTCGCTAGGACATTTCATGTTTAAATAGACATTTTTCAGGAGGCGGGGATACGGTTTGCACAAATTTAAAAGGTTGGATACTTGAAAATGCTATAAATAAATGATTGAGGACATAGTTGTCACACTTGTGAAAAGTTAGAATTTAGCATTGGTTGGTTATACGTGCATTGTTAAGCTGTAGGAGCAGAATTCTTGAACAATAAATAATCCATCCAATGACGGAGATATCCTCGTTTGAATCAAAATCTCAATGCATCTCAAGTTTCATTCACACAAGTCAAATCCATAATCCATCCAATGACGGAGATATCCCGTGTCGCTAGGACATTTCATGTTTAAATAGACATTTTTCAGGAGGCGGGGATACGGTTTGCACAAATTTAAAAGGTTGGATACTTGAAAATGCTATAAATAAATGATTGAGGACATAGTTGTCACACTTGTGAAAAGTTAGAATTTAGCATTGGTTGGTTATACGTGCATTGTTAAGCTGTAGGAGCAGAATTCTTGAACAATAAATAATCCATCCAATGACGGAGATATCCTCGTTTGACTCAAAATCTCAATGCAGCTCAAGTTTCATTCACACAAGTCAAATCCATTATCCCATGTTTTTCCTTCTTTGCTTCATTAGTACTTATTTTTTAAAAAATAGATTATGATTAGATTTTCTTGATAACCATTATTAAATATTTTTAGTATGACTAATGATTAGATTTTTTTGGTTATCCTGTTTGTCTATTTAATGAAACCTTGTATAAAATTTGTAATGCACGAAAGGTAGAGCTCACCATATTATAAATGAAGAATGATTGAAATTAATATACAATACATCATAGAGAAGGTGTATGAAATTGACCACTAAATGAATAATATTATAATGTTTTATGCAAAGCCAAACCTGAGGTAAAGCCCAAGAGACCACCACCTCATGCCCAACTTCATAGGGGCCCAAAAAACATAATTTTTTTTTTTTTTTTTTTGAGCCACTTCTTCGCCCAAGTTAATGTCTCTTTCTCATGCATAGATTCTCAATCTTTCATCTTCTCTCTAACCAAAAACCCTAGAACAAATTGGTACGATTTCTCATTTTTATTAAATTCCAATAACTCGTCGGAAAAATATATTCGGGGCCGTTCTCATTGTGTTTCAATTTTGTGTTTTAAGTTTTGAATTCGTTTTGTGTTTTGAGTGTCTGTTTTGAAATTTTTGAAAATGCGTTCTTTTTGTCATTCTGAAAAACTGTTTTTCAAAACATAAAAATGGAAAACGCGTTTACTTTGAAATTTTGAGAATTTTTTTAAATAATATTTTATTCAAAAAATCTGATTATTCAATAAATTTTAATGTTTTAATGTTAATATTGTTTTAAATAACATATAAATTTTGAAGTTGGTGAATCTTAAAATAATTTTTTTCAGATATAAAAAACACAACATAAATTACATTTGGCAAAACAGTTCAATCGATACGATTAAAACTTTAAGTGTCATGACAAAATAAGCAGATACTGAACAAAATATAGAATAAATCCACAGAATCTTGTACGATGAGTTATTTTTGTTAGAAATGCAAAATTCTATTTTTCCTCATTTCCAATGTATCCAAAAGAAATTGAAAATAATTGTTTTTACACCTCCAAATTTCATAACTTTACTCTAAATTTCATAACTTTAGATGCATGAATGGTTTGTTTAATACGTTAAACAAAACAAGACATGAGAAAAATATGATTAAATTTTGTCACAGTCCTCTTGTTCAATTTTGTCTAATCCAATATCTCAAGTCAATCCATACAATTTTTAATTGTAATGTCTGAACCATTGACAGGAGTTTCGTTGGAAAATTCTTCCAATTTCATACATTCAATTCAATGACACGATCAAACAAACAATTATTTCTTATCACTAATCAAAACTGATCAAAGGGGGTCTACAAGGACAGCTCCGAGGGCACGACCAGCCAATCAAAGCCATGAGTCCATTGTAAACAGAAGGAGTGAGATAACATGTGCACACTGTAGACAAACTGAATGACTAAACTCAAAGTTCAACAGTATAACAGAGAGTCGAGGAAAAAATGGCAACTAGTTTCATTATCAAGCTTCAAATTCTCCAAGTTGTACATCTTTAGCCTTCAAAGGAACATACTCTCCAAGATAACCTCCAAGATGATCTGCTAATGAGGGCTTATCAATTCTCTCATGATGATGTGATTTATAGACAAAATATATAATTGTCTGAATCACAAGCCCAAAAAGAAAAAGTATAGAAATAAGCAGAACAAAAAGAATCCCATACAAAATTCTGGATGTAATCCCACCTCCAAATCCAAGAACCACAAAATACTCAAATCCAAGCTGAAGGACTAGCTTGTTGTGAACCCCCAGACCTATCAGGGACTTACAAGTACAGACATAGAACTGAATTACAATTTTTCCACGTGAAGCTTACAAGAGACTCATTCCACAACTCTTTCAACCTGGAATCAATCAATTTGTTGCCCACAGAGACAGCTTTCAGTATCCACCTATCCCTGACAAAGGCATTCTACGAACTTGATATTAAACTTCCAAGTGCTTTTATAGCACCTTAGAAATGATATTGTATTCACAACTCACCAAGCTTATAGGTCTATTATTCCTATCACCAAAGGCATCATTTGTCTTGGGGTTCAAAACCACACACGAGTTCATATTTGCATCAAAATACCATTGTAATGAAACTCCTCCAGCACCAGCATGGCATCTCTTTTCATCATATCCCAACACTTAAAAAGAAAGTCAAATCAAAGCCACCATGCCCTGGACACTTGAGATAAATTTGCAAATATATTCCAGGGACCCATCTGAGTACGCTTGGCGGCTCCACCTCGACCAATACCACTCTCTTCAACTGCATACCACCAAATCAAAAAGACTCATTTCAATTTAGCAGTAAATTATATATAAACGTGTGCAAATGCGAATTCATTCTGTCACGAGAAGACCCATTTCAATTGAACACTAAATTATGAATAAACTAATGCAAATACATATTAATTCTTGTACAAGAAAGTCCATTTCAACTGTAATAAATGAAACGCAAATGCGAAGAATTGTTAATGCAGGCAGCTGCGTTTATCCTCTCTTTTTCACAAAAATGCCATTGACCAGAAAATCGGTGCAGAAGCTTCACTCAAATACACCTTAAATTCAAGAAATCACTACTGGGTTTTCCTATTTTCGAAAATAAATATGTAAAAAAAAACAGCAGATTGATTAATAAGAGGGATAGTGAGAGTTGGGAAACCTGATTAAAAGAGCCAGTAGAAAACTCGCAGATTTGGCAACACAAGCTGAAAGATCGAAAGAGGAAAACCAAAGGAAGCTCAGGAGGGGGGGGGGGGGAGAGAGAGAGAGAGGATAAGTCTGATGAGTCATTTTCCGCGTTTTTTGAAAATTAGCGTGTTTTGGCTCAAAACAATGAAAACGAGGTTTTGAACGTTTTGAGTTTTCAATGTAATTTTTTTCCCATTTTCAAAAACGTATTTTCGAAAATAGGAAAGAGAACTCTTTTTCCCTGTTTTAGAAAATTGAAAACAGAAAACGACTTGAAAACGGTAAAGAGAACAGACCCTTCCTTTTTCTCAAATCACAGAAACCATGAGCAAGAAAAAGAATCTTATGATTCAAGAAATTATTCGATTCTCTCTGTGCGCGCATTGTTACAGCTAGAAGAGTGGCTAGATCATTGAGAAAATTACCAGTGGAGGCGAGAGGTAGAGCTTGGCAAAAGAACTGCAGTGAAGGTTCCTTCGACTGTAATGGAAGTGTCAATTTCATAAATGGAGCTTAATGTGTAGGGTTAGGTTTTCTTTTTCCTCTTTTCTGTATTTTTCTCCTCATAGGCATGCTGCATATGTGCATATGTTTACAATTAAAAATTAACTAAGGGTGTATTTGAGCCACGTTATTTTGAAAGAATGTATAGATAAATGGAAAATGTGTGGTTGAAAATGAAGAAAAAATTATTGATGTGATGGAAAATATTATTTTATTAAATAATATATAGTTGAAAATGAGTAAAATAATGCGAATGGAAATTTTACCCATGTTTGATCCACATTATTTTTTTCATTATCATTCTTCTACTCATTTTCAACTACACATTCTTCAATAAAATAATATTTTCTATCACATCAATAATTTTTCCTTCTTTTTCAACCACACATTCTCTATCAATCTATTATTTCAGAATACATTTTTTTAAAATAATGTGTAACAAACAGAGCTGAGCTTGGGCAATAATAATTGGTATACAAAAATGACATAAATAGTACTAAATGATTGAATTCTTTACATTCATTTTGATTTTGTGATTAAACCATCAATAAAGTAAATTAAATTTGGGTTAAATAAAAAATATTACTTGTTTTACTTTGTTTGGCAATTATTCAACTATTGTTAAGGCTTCTGGGGCGACAGTATAAAAGCGAGTACGTTTGTTAAAGAACGGAATTTTAGGTTTAGCCCCTGTTTGATCCACATTATTTTTTTCATTCTCATTCTTTTACTTATTTTCAACCACACATTTTTCAATAAAATAATATTTTTCATCACATCAATAATTTTTCCTTCTTTTTCAACTACATATTCCCCATCAAATCAACAAAAAATGCATTCTTTTGAAAATAATGTGCACTAAACAGGGGCTTAGAGTGATAACGGAGACATGGATTTTGGAGGAAAAGGTGAAGATATAAATATATATATATATATATATATATATATATAAGTGAATTTTTATAAAATTTTAGAGATTTTAGGAACTTTCCATGAATATTTAGGCTGGAACGTGAAGAAAACCTATGTAAAAGGATTTCTAGAGCTGATAGCGATAATTGGAAGATGCGTTTGGAAGGATATTCAACAATATGTTATTTAAAAAAAAATTCGGGAAATCTTTTAGTAAACTAGTAAGATGCACATGCAATGCACATGTTATAGTATAGTTGACTATATGATAGCGTAAATATAATAAAAAAAAATTGTTTTAAGCACCAGTTACATTGAACTTAAAATGCTTGAAATGATGATATATAACAAAATAATATTAAGAGATTTGATTCAAAACTTATTTTCTAGACTTTGTGTTTAAAGGTCTTTCTATTCTTTTTATATATAAAAAAAAAAAGACAGGTCATAGATGATAAGGTGTTGATACCATGTTAAAGAGATAGTGAAGTTCAATCTAATCATCTTTTTTCTACCTATTGAGGTAAGACATTATGTCTCATTTATCTCGTGCTTATAGAATCTCCAATTGTACGCATTAGTTGCGCCAATATTTAATTTCTTTACAAATACCATATGCAAGACGTGTGTAGTCAAGACTAATTAATTAATGATAATACAATGCAGAGTTTAGGACAAATCAATGGTCTCTATCAGTATTAAAACCACAACACAACGAAAACTTCAATCATAGAGGCAAAAAGAATGACAGACAATCACCTAACTTCATAAATTCCGCCAAATATCTTTTCAGCATGTTCTGATGATACCGTACATAAAATCAATTTTAAAAAAAATCAAAAAAAATCAACTTCATAGAAGATGTTTGTCTACTGCATTGCATGATATAGGAATATTCTTCTAAAAATCATTGAATTCCTTCAATACCCATTTTAACGCCATAAATTTACCATTTTTAACCGTAAAAACTGAAGAAAAATGAAATTGAGAGAATTTGGTATGAGAATGGAGGTTGAGGGTGGGTAGAAAAGAAAAATTAATAATTATGATTTTACGTTTAATATTTTACCCAATTTGACGCCATAAATTTACCATTTTTAATCGTAGAAACTGAAGAAAAATGAAATTGAGAGAGAAATTTGTGTAAGTATGGGAGTTGAGGGTAGGGTAGAAAAGAAAAATTAACGATTACGATTTTACGTTTAAGAATTTAAGATAATTTTTATATTTAAACTTAATCGACAATATATTTATTATTAATCACATTTTAAGTTTTTTTAAAAAAAAAATTAAATCGATCAAAATGGATATTCATATCGTGAAATATCGAATAAAATGAAAAATTGTAGGAAAATAATGTTTGAAAAAATGACATCGGAATGATGTTGGAATTGAAAACAGCTATAAACAATCACGACTTTACATTTCACAATTAATATAAAATTATTTTTTATATTTAAAATCTATCGATCATATATTTATCATGGCCGCACTTCAACGTTTCCAACAAATTTTAAATAACTTAAAACGAATATTTGTAACTTAAAATACTAAACTAAAACGTTAAAAAAATAAAAAATAAAAAATAGCTTAGATGGCTTAGCCGAGTTGAGCCATAAAATCTATCGATCATATATTTATCATGACCGGACTTCAACATTCCGACAAATATTAAATCACTTAAAACAAATATTCGTAATTTAAAATACTGAACCAAACGTGTTTAAAAAAAAAAAGGTCGAGCCTAGCCGAGCCATTGGCTTATGAACAATAATAGGCAAAGTGACTCTTTTAATATAGGTATAAAATATTTGTAACTTAAAATATTGAACCAAATGTTAAAAAAAAAAAGGCCGAGCCAAGCCAACGGCTTATGAACAATAATATGCAAAGTGATTCTTTTATTATGGGTAGAGGTAGGATGTGAATTAATGTTATGTCATATGTGCTTTTGATATGCAAGAATGTGAATGAAAACAATTTCATGTATATATTATTAGTGGACAATGCTTTGACCAAAAAAATAAAAATTAATCTTTCTTTTTAAAACTAATTTGAGCTCCTATTCACACTCAAATTTCATTTAGTGTTTGCTGTTAAATCAAATACCAATATACTATGGCTCTTAAATGTGCGTCAAAAAAAAAAGAAAGATAAAGAGCAAGGTATTAATTCGAAGCCAAGTCAGCTATATGGATAAATACTTTAATGGCAAGAAAAGAAAAGAGAATGAAGATACACCTAAAAATTCGATGATTGAGAAAAGAGTTGATGGCATCTTAGTTGAAATGAATCCAAAAAGAGTTGATTTCATCTTAGTTTCCAAAAATAATCAAGAAAGACATTTCAAATCATCACAATATTTAAGTGATTGTTTAAAATAGTTCACATAATATATGTAGTTTGAATATTTAAGTTTATTTGTTGTTTTATTATTGATTTTAAGTTAACAAATTTAGTTTAGTAAAATTTTTATAAATAATAATTAAAAAAATTGATTATTCGCTACGATTTAAGAGCCCAATTTTTTTTTATGTTTGTCTCAAGCCCCACAATACACAGATACACCCTAATTTTATGGATCTCTTTCGAAAGCCAAAAACTTAAGAAATACACACTCATTGATTCCAAGAATTTAGAATCCAAATTAAAAAAAATATATATTAATATCAAAGTGTTACAACCAGTGAAATGGTTGATCTTAGATGTCTTATTTCTACAATCTACTCAAAATATTAATGCAAAAATTACCATAAAAATATTTAATCAGGGAAAATAATTAAATACCATAAAATTTAAGGGGGAAAATGATATAAAAAATTGTTAAACCCTTTAAACGAAGGAGTTTATTTTTAATTAAAGGAGTTGATATATTGCGATCGTGAGTTTTGTTCGTAAGCTTGTTTGAATTTAAGAAAGAGTAGTCGATCATTAATCAAATCCCAGTAATGAAGAGCTAAAGTGTAGTCTGATTGCTTAACTAAACATTGCAAGAGCATCTCTTGAAACTTGAGATGTTACTTAAAAGATCATTCTACTCCATTCAGGGTTCACATGAGACCCTTTATAGTAACTTCTTATAACATTCACATTGTGTCTAAAATTAACAGTATACTTGATCTAGTACCATAACATCAAATATAATGCTTCACACACATTAACGGATACAGGATCGGATTACAAGCCGAACAGAAAAAATAAAAAAAGTTACACAAGAAAATTGCCCCGTCAGCCCTCCCTAATACGGACTAGAAACTACATTGTTAGGCTTAAAGGCTAGAATAATTGACTCGTTCCATGCTAGAAATAACCTCAAGAAAATTTGTTAAAAAAATATTTCAATTGCAACAGACTTTTCTCTTTTTGAAATTTCATTGGATCAAATTTAAAATATATTGAATAGAAGATGAAAACAAAGAAGTTTGATAAAGATGACACGTTAATAGAGCTCTGGTCATTACTCATTAGTTGAGCAGCCTAGATTCCTATGAAAAGCAACCCGTTGAGAATTTGATGTGACTGTGATAATTGAAGATGCAACGCCGACTTTCTGTTTTAACATTATTTTGATTTCCAGATTTTTCCGGTAGCAGCCAATCCTAGAAGGAACTAGAAGAATTATTTGCTGCCAAAGCTCGATAAATCTAGAATATGTTGATTAATAATTTACCAAGAATGGATTAAGTCGGTTAGGAACCGACATTAGGTCCTATAAGTATAAGTTTCATGTCATTGTATGCAACAACGAGGGATAGTGAGAAGTAAGAGAAACAGGGAAGCTGCATATAATTGTGTGTGAGATAGTGAGTGGAGAGAATTAGTACTAGTAGTGTATTTGTCCAAATTGTGCAAGTAATTAATATCAATAAAAACCATTTTCTTTTAGTGTTTGAAAAGAATTTAGTATCAGAACGAGGTGGTCGGGACATATTTTTGGGCTTCTTTAGATCGTACACAAAAAGAGATTGTGAAGCTTTCATAAATCTTACTTGATTAAGAGAAGATAAATCAAATCACGATAAGCGACCTACAAGTGGTAAGCGAAATAAAGAAGCACAATAATCAAAACTGCACTACATGTCAAACTTGCATGGAGTCATATCTACAAGGGCAAGACTTATGAGAAATAGTTGGTGAAAGTAACGTGATGCCATCGGAGGAGACCAGAGCTCTGAAAAAGCGGAGAATCAAAGCGGGTAGGGCTGTGTTTGTTATAAAGATGACAATCGAGGAGGAATCGTTAAAGCATATAAGAAATAAGAACACACCAAAAGAAGCGACACTTTGGCCACACCATTCTCAAAGAAAAATAACTTGAGGTTGTAATTGCTAGAAAATGAGCTGCTCTCGATCACTTAAGGAATATTTCAACAAAGTTAAATCCCTTTGTCGTGAAATTTCAGAATTATATTCTTTGAGAGAAATTTTGAAATCCAGAATGATAAGAATAATCATACATGATTTGAGGCTCGAATTTAGAAGTTTATGTAAAGTCAAAAACCAAAACGGAAGCATAAGACCGGATTCACAGATAACACTCGAACATCAAGAAAATGATTCTTTATTGGTATAGGGGCTTAGAAATATTCATTGTACCATTCTGTACAAAGAAACGACCACAAAGATAGCAAACACCCCTAATTATCGCACATTATAACTACTCAATGGTTTGAAGAACACAACCAATTTTAAACCAAAACCACACTCTCTCGAAGAACCACAAAGGAAACGGTCACACAGATTGAAGATTAAAACCAGAAGTTTTAATCCATACACAAAATATCAAAATCGAAACAAGAGGAGAAACCCATGAATAACAGAAAGCCCAGAAGCTTCACAGACGCGAAGGAGAGAAAACAATGAAAAATTAGGGCTCAGAATGACCACTCAACTGGTATATATACACATCAATTACCACCGTAGATCAGCCATGAAATTGACGGTCCAGAACATCACAAGTGGCAATAGAATTGGGCTGGGTTTTGGGCCAGTTTCTAAGTGTTATCGTGGCAATGGCTAGTAAACTTCTAGCAATAAGCTAGGCCCAATTTCCATCATAGCCCTGTTTTTGGAAAGCAAATGTCTAATTTGACATCACAATCCAACAAATCTCCCACTTAATGCCAATGTTATAAACAACCAAACACATTAGTGTTTATCAACACCAACACTAAAAATAACCATACCTGCAGAAAACGCAAATTCAACCAGTATCAATTCTTAGAATTTGTAAGCATGATTTAAATTTGGTAAGATGGAGTACATTTATTCCCATATCAGTGGAATTAAATTTTGTAGGGATTTTTTCAGAAAATATGGACTCTTTATGAACTATATCTCTAATAAAATGCATCTTAATATCTATATATTTAGTTCTACCATGGGAAACAGAGTTTTTACACTAATGAATAACACTTTGACCATCAAAATATACCACAACAGGATTATGCAATTCATTTAGTTCACTTAACAATCCTTTAAGCCACAAAGACTCTTTTATAGCTTCAGTAGAAACCACATATTCAACTTCTGTAGTAGATAAGACAACAATAGACTACAGCTGAGACTTCCAACTAATGCAACTTTCACACAAAGTAAACATATATGCAGTTGTTGATTTTCTATTATCCTTATTACTAACATAATCAGAATTCATGTATCATTTTAACACAACTTCCTCTTTACAAAATTTAAAATGCAAACCTAAATCTGCATAACTTTTTAAGTATCTTAAAATCCATTTTAAAGCGGCTCAATGTTCAGGACCCGAGTTTGCCATAAGCCTACTTAAAATGCTAATAGCATGCGCAACATAGGTCTAGTACACACCATAGTATCATAACAGATCTAACAACATTAGCATGAGGCATCTTTTGCATGTATTTAATATTAGATTCATCACGTGGACATTGTTTTTACTCAATTTAAAATGACAAGCAATAGATAAAGTAATAGACTTATAATCATGCATAGCAAACTTAGATAACACATTTTTCACATAATCGGATTGTGTTAAAAGAAGTGATTGTTGTAATCTATTTCTTTTAATATCTATTCCTAAGATTCTCCTAGCGTGTCCTAAGTCTTTCATTTCAAATTCAACACTAAAAGCCTTTTTAATGTTATTTATATCACTCATTTTATATCCAATCAACAACAAACAAAAGAAGATAAACAATTACATCATTACTATCATTTCTTTTAAAATAAAGACAATGATCAAAGACACTTCTCATAAAACCAATAAATGACACATAATTGTCAAATCTTATATACCATTGCCTAAGTGATTATTTCAAACCATATAAAGATCTATTTAAAAGACAAACATGATTAGGTCTTTTAGAATCAATGAAACCTTGAGGTTGAACCATATAAATTGTTTCATCCAAATCACCATGCAAGAAGACAATTTTAACATCCATTTGTTCAAGTTCTAAATCATATTCAGTAATTAAACTAAGCATGACTCTTATACTAGTGTATTTAACAACATGGCTCCCACATGTCAGAATGATTAGAAGAACTACCATCTTTGCAACAAGAAATACCAGGTTTTTGTGTAAACCCCTTTGCAACAAGTCTATCTTTAAACCTAAGAGGATGATTAGAAGAACTATCATCTTTAATACTATAAACCCACTTACAGTTTACTAAAGACTCATTCTTAGGTTTAGAAACCAATTTCCTAAGTATTATTCTTCACTAGGGACTTCATTTCTTCTTCCATAGTACCTAGCCACTTATTAGATTGTTAACACCTTAAAGTCTCATCATAAGATTTAGGCTCCTTAAATGCTAAATCTTGATATGACAAAATAGCAAAGGATTGATAATCACTCATCCTAACAAGTTCCCTAATCTCCTTCCTAGTTCTATCACATGCAAGTTGATAATCACTCAGATGATCAACTAAATCATCTACTAAGTTATGTTCACTACCTTCAATAGGTTCATGAGAACCAGTAACACCTTCACTCTCCTCACCAACTTCATTCTCAACTTGTTCCTCCTCAACAAGTCCAGGAGAGTAACCTAATTTCATTATATCCTAGTCTCCTCATCCTTACTATTCTCATTAACACAACTAGAGACTTTCTTACTCAAACAAGGCATATCAACTTCATTAAAAGTCACTTTTCTACTGGTTATCATTTTAAAACCTTTCTCATCTCTAGCTCAAAGTTTGTATCCTTTAACTCATTCAGGATACTCCTTGAAAACACATTTCTGATATCTAAGCTCCAACTTGCCTCGAATTTGGTGAGAATATGGAGCACACCCAAAAGTCCTCAAAATAGTATAATCAGACAATTTTGCTGACCATACCTCTTCAGGTGTCTTACCATCTAAAGCATTAGAAGGAGTTATATTCACAATATATACCGTTGTCATAACAATCTCACCCTAAAGGACTTTAGAAACTCCTGAGCTAATCATCATGCATCTAACCTTATCCAATATAGTCCTATTCATTTTTTTAACAACTCCATTTTGCTGAGGAGTATAAGGAACAATTGTGTCTGAGAATCCCATCATCTTTACAAAGTTAATCAAATTCAGAATTACAAAATTTCAGACCATTGTCTATTTTTAAAACTTTGATCTTTTTATCTATTTGATTTTCAATTAAAGTCTTCCAATTCTTAAACTTTTCAAAAGTATTTAATTTTTGTTTCAAAAGATAAATCTAAATTTTTCTTGAAAAATCATCAATCAGTGATAAAAAAAAACATTTGTTACCATATTGATTGGTAATAGATGATGGGTCCCGCATGTTAGAATGAATATACTCAATAATAGATGCAGTCATATGCTAACCAGTATTAAAATGAAGCCTATGATGTTTTCCTAAGTTACAATACTCACAGAATGAAACCTTAGAAATCACATCCTTACCAAATGCTCATCTTTTATTCAAAATATGTAGCCCTTTTCACTCACATAGGCAAGCCTATTATGTCATTTCGAGGTAGCGTCAATTTGAGCACTAGGTGACTCAGCAATGTGACTCTGAACTATACTAGCTTTAGTGACATATATACCATTCCTCTTGGTACATTTGAAAATAACTAAAGAACTTTTAATTACTTTCAAATAACCATCACCAATTATGTCATCTAGATTACCCATAAAAATCAAGTTTCTATTCAAATCAAGAACATACCTTACTCCTTCTAAAGTAAAGGTATATCCATTATCAAATTTCAAAGTCACACTACCAATTTCTTTAATACTACAAGCTAAATTATTACCCATAATCACATCTCCACCATCAAGATCCTTAAAATTCTCTAACCATTGTCTTCTAGCGGTCATATGGAAGGTACACCCTGAATTTAGAATCCATTCACTAATCTGATCACTGTTATCTACATAATTGACAGTATTTAAATCAGAAGTGTGTTCTGTCACCCATACACATCAACAGTTCTCTCATCTAGGGGTTCAACTACATTTCCCTCATCCACTCTCATTTCTCTCAGCTCATTCTTTTCTATAACAGTCTTTTATAAAATGTTATGTCTTTCCACATCCATAACACTTCCTATTTCTACTCCTAGACTTAGATCTAGATCTTCCTTTCTTCTTAAAATTATTATGAGTATTCCCCTAATGACTCTGACCACTGACTTACCTAGACATATGTCTCCCTCTCACGAACAAACTCTCAAAATCCTTTCCAGTCATATCAACCTTAAGCTCTAATTCTTCACTTCTTAAAGAATTAATCACTTTCTCAGGAGTTAATGTATCTCTACCATACTTAATAGCAGACTTAACATTCTTATATACATCGGATATAGCATTCAAAAAGATAACAATTTTATATTCCTCAGAAACTTTATCCCCAACATTAGTGATATATTGAACCAATTTATTAAAAGTATCAAGATTATCATCTAGATCTTTGGAGATATCAATCTTAAAGCTAAAGAACATTTCTAAAATGAAGAGTTTATTAGGAAAATTCTTAGACATATTGTTCTTCCAATTTTCCCACAAATCTTGAGCATTATCTAGTTTTCATATTTTTCTCAATACTTGATCATACAAATGAAGAATTATAGAAGTATATACAAGTTCATCAGATTCATATTTTTGGTCATCAGTCATAGTAGCAGGAAAATCACAGTTATAGCCTTAGCCACTTCCTATTGAACTAAGACCCCTTTTATTTTTTGATGCCAAATGGGGAAATTCTCTTTTCCATAAAAAACTCCAAGTTCAAAAGTTGTAGTTGTCATTTGAAGTTTTTTAATCAACATAAAAAGATTTTGAAGGTCACAGTTCAACAGAAAGTAGAAATCAGATATTTTAGGGCCAATAGAATGTCACACAAAATCTCAGTGTCACACAAAAAATAGGGATGAAATATCAATTATAACAACAGACTAACAACACAGTGAACACTTAACAATGATTTTAAACAGTTTAATAGCTACAATGAAGAAACATAATTAGCAGAGATATTAAACTAGCCAACAATCATAGCAATTCACAAAAAAATAATGCTACAGTTTATTAAACGGATTCATAGCTAGAATTTCACAAATTTCCGATGTTAGAATTTACCAGCATTCCATGAGGTTCATGACCCCAGGTTAAAATTCAAGTCTAAACACCAGAAAACAGAGATAACTTGGGAATCATGGGTTTATTAGGAAAATTCTTAGACATATTGTTCTTCCAATTTTTCCCACAAATCTTGAGCATTATCTAGTTTTCATATTTTTCTCAATACTTGATTATACAAATGAAGAATTATAGAAGTATATACAAGTTCATCAGATTCATATTTTTGGTCATCAGTCATAGTAGCAGGAAAATCACAGTTATAGCCTTAGCCACTTCCTATTGAACTAAGACCCCTTTTATTTTTTGATGCCAAATGAGGAAATTCTCTTTTCCATAAAAAACTCCAAGTTCAAAAGTTGTAGTTGTCATTTGAAGTTTTTTAATCAACATAAAAAGATTTTGAAGGTCACAGTTCAACAGAAAGTAGAAATCAGATATTTTAGGGCCAATAGAATGTCACACAAAATCTCAGTGTCACACAAAAAATAGGGATGAAATATCAATTATAACAACAGACTAACAACACAGTGAACACTTAACAATGATTTTAAACAGTTTAATAGCTACAATGAAGAAACATAATTAGCAGAGATATTAAACTAGCCAACAATCATAGCAATTCACAAAAAATAATGCTACAGTTTATTAAACGGATTCATAGCTAGAATTTCACAAATTTCCGATGTTAGAATTTACCAGCATTCCATGAGGTTCATGACCCCAGGTTAAAATTCAAGTCTAAACACCAGAAAACAGAGATAACTTGGGAATCATGGGGAAAATTAAGAGTACTCAAAATCAAAAGATAGTAGAATGGGGTTTAGGAAGTGTCACCAAGCTCACCAAGAAGAAATACTAGAGACCCTGCAGAACTCCTAGCTTGTAGCCCAATCTCCAAATTCGTTCATTAGAAATTGAATTCTCTCACAATAACACAAACAAAAAATAATGATTAGTAGCCAAATCGAAAATTAGGGTTTCGACAATTTCAGATTGATAAACGGATGTCAACTAAAAATTAATTTTCCAGTGGCAATCAAACAATCAAAGATCCCTTTCAGACTCACAAATGCTCTGATATCACTTGTAGAGTCAAAAACCAAAATGGAAGCATAAAACCAGATTCATAGAGAACACTCGAACATCAAGAAATCGATTCTTTATTGGTATAAGGATCAGAAATACTCATTGTACCCTTCTGTACCAAAAAAAAAGACCACAAAGACACCAAACACCCTTAATTATCGCACACTATAGCTACTCAATAGTTCGAAGAACACAACCAATCTCAAACCAAAACCACACTCTCTCGAAGAACTACAAAGGAAATAATCACACAAATTGAAGATTAAAACCAGAAGTTTTAATCTATACACAAAGTATCAAAACCGAAACGAGAGGAGAAAACCACGAAGAACAAAAAGCCCAGAAGCTTCACAGACGCGAAAAAGAGAAAACAATGAAAAACTAGGGCTCATAATGACCACTCAGCTGGTATATATACACATCAATTATCACCATAGATCAGCCATGAAATCGACGGTCCAGAGCAGCACAAGTGGCAATAGAATTGGGCCAATTTCTAAGTGTTATCAGGCAATAGCTAATAAATTTACAGCAATGGGCCATGCCCAATTTTCATCATAGCCTTGTTTTTGGAAAGCAAATGTCTAATTTGGCATCACAATCCAACAGTTTCATTGCCGCAATACGAGGTTGACCAAAACAACCTTTATTAGTAAATCTAAAAAATTTGATGGCTAACTAAGAAACGTTAACTAAACAAATGTTAGGGGTCTCAACAAAGAAAGAAAAGGAAGAAGCATAGCTCAATTATAAAAACTCCTTGAATAAAATAATAGAGAATGAAAAGAAAATAAACAGTTTGAAGGAAGTTACCATACAAGGGGAGCTCAACAAAATCGCGATAAAAGAGGCTAGCCATTCAAGGAATATCAATGAACTAATGTCTCGTGTTTTATATGTGAAAAACGAGGTCATTATACTAGAGATTACTGGTTTAAAAAATGAGCTAGCAGAAGGTAATATAGCAACCTCCAATAAGAAAGAAAAATATAATAATGAAGAAGAATGGGATGCCGAGGCATCTACACCAATAACTGAGCAGGTTCGAGAAATGAAAACCAATTCAAGCTTAAATAATGAATCATAGTTGGTGGCAGTCATATCTGAACAATTGGATTGCGAAGATGATTGGATCAATGACTTAGGAGAGGACATCTTGGTTCATAAAGAGTTTTCTAGGTAGACTCCGCAAAGAGATGAACAACCAGACTCAAAAGAGGTGTTTGGAGAAGCATATTCTTGACAGACACTGTAGAAAGTGAAATTGCTAGATTCAAAGGAAATGGATGACAAGTCGAAGGAGAAGGTGTCAGAAAAAAATCAGCAAAGCAAGATAAAAGCTTGAGAAAATACAAGATGTGATGGAAATAATTAATGAACAAGAGCATGCAAAAATGAGTATGCATCAGACAACACCACCAAAAGAGATGACGCAAAGTCAACAAGAAGAGATTGAGGTACATACAAACTCACAATCACAAATAAGAAAGTCGAGTAGACTTGAGAAATCAAGTATAAATTTAAAATCGATGAAGACAAAAGTATGGAAGAACCAAATATATTTGAAGTGGCAAATATGCTTAATGAAGAAACGAGCACTTCAAAATTTGTCGAGGCAAAGTTGGACGTGACGAAAAAAAAAATGAGTCAAAATGAAAAGTTGGTGTTGAATGGGAGAATTCAGTATGAAACACCGACTTTTGTTTTAACATTAAATTGATTTCCAGATTCTTCCATTGGCAGCCAATCCTAGAAGGAACTAGGTCTAGAAGAATTAATTGCTGCCAAAGGTGGATAAGTCTAGAATATGCTAATTAGTAATTTACCAACATAGAGTAATCTAGAATGGATTAAGTCGGTTCCAAGCCGATATTAGGTCCTATAAATATAAGTTCCATGTCATTTTATGCATCAATGAGAGATAGTGAGAAGTACGAAATAAACAAGGAAGCTGCATGTGTGTGTGAAAGAATTGAGGGAGAGTGTGTGCGAGTGGAGATAATTAGTGCTAGTAGTGTGTGTGTCCAAATTGTGTAAGTAATTAATATCAATAAAAATCATTTTCTTTTGGCGTTTGCACTCAACAATAATGACCCATATAAGAAATATAATTTGATATTGCTTTCAAGGCGTCACACAACAAATTACTACCATAACCTAAGAAAACATTTGAGAATAAAGACAACATAATTTAATGTTGAATACAAGTTCTAGTAGAAAATTGGTCCACTTGCACAGCCTACTCTCCGTAGTCTTACCAATTAACAGCTGTTTGAAACAGACAAATTCAGGTGGAAATGATGAGCTTATTCATGATTTGTGGAGTCCGTAAAATTCCAGCGGTCCATTTTCAACCAACTTTGATGGACCTTGGACACCAATTAAATCTTTTTTTTTTTAATCGGAGATGTCTTGGTCAGCTTACGCGTACCTCAACTAATCCCATGAGGTCCTGAAATTTACGATCGAGTACTCACCTTAGTAGTCCTAATATGACTCGGACTGATGACTATTGAGGAGTAAACTCAAGGCCTGACCAATTGAACAACCCTTCAGGGATTGGACACCAATTAAAACTAACAATAATATTTAATGATGAATGAACCTAAGTTTGTCGGCCGAATATGTCCAAGTCAATTAAATCTCCTTGTGAGTTGGCAATCTGTGTTGTTATTGGCTCATGGTTATAACATAGTTTTAGAAATATTTTTGGGCATAATATGTTGGTTGAATTCACCTTTTTCAGCTTACTATGAACCTCAGAGTACTATATCGCACAGTGTGGTATGAAGAGAGGACAATAATTTTGTCGTAGACATGCTTGAAAGAAACGGGAGAACGAATTTCATATTCAAGATCTTTCACTTCATTATTTAACTCTTGTGACATGTTTGTCTTGGAAATTTAAATACGAAGAAAGTGAAAAATAAAAACTAAAAATTCAACTTGGGACAAATACTTTTCTAGATTACTCTATATAATGTAGATTTAAACAATAATTTTTATTTACTCCGGGTTGTATGAATTCCTTTAATCTCCAACTTTGATCAACAATATTTAGTTTCTTGATTTCTTGAACTGCGTCCATGTAATAATGATTTTAAAGTTGTTCAATTCTTTATCATTATTCAAGAACATCAGAATTGTTAGTTATTGGAGATCAAGAAAGCCTGTTATGAAAAATCCCTAACCTTCAAGTCTTTACAGAGTCCCTGTTTGGTGGAAATTTAAATTCAAATTTTAATATATGTCAAAGTCGATAATTAATTTTAACAACACATTTCATTGGACCCGCAACTTTTCAATCACATTTCATCAAAATCTACTAAAAATCTAATTTTAATCCCCATCAAACAGAGGTATAGGTAGGGTTGGACAAAAGTCGCGAACTGAACCCGAATCGAACCGAGCTGTTCTTCATAAGTTAAATACCCGAGCGGGTATCGAAATAGAGAACCGATGTGTTTAGATCAATTTTCGGTTCTAGATCAAGAACCAAATAAAACCTGAATCCAAATAAATTTTTTTATTTTTTATATTGAATTAATTAAAATATTTTAATTTTTTAAAACAAATTAACAAATTAATCCAACCAAATTAATTTTTTGTAACTTTGTTAGCCCAACATTTGGGCCTTATTATTAAATTTTTTTAGTTGAACAATTTTTAGTTTATTTGTGTTTGTTAATTGTGCCTTTTCAATTATGTTTGTAGAGTTTCTTATTATGACAAGTCAAGCAATTGATGATTAAATAAAATAATTGGTAAGTATTACCAATATTTAAAAAATATTTTATTTTGATAATTTTTAATTTATATTTCGTTTTCTTTATGCAGGCTGCTTGAAGTAAAAGAATTATTAATATTAATAATCGATATTGTAATATTAGTATCTATTTTTTGGTATTTGTGTTAATTGAATTAATCTTATTGGACAATTTATTATTTATGTGTTTTTAAAATGTATCATGTTAATTTGTAAAAGTTACGAATAAAGATGTGATTAGTTGTATTTATGTAGTGTTGTTGTAAATATTAAAAATTTAGTTATGGTACGGAATCGAACATAACAGAACCGAATCCGAACGGTTCCATAATTATATTTGGACCCGACAATTCCATTTATTAAATACTCGAAAATTTTGAATCGTTTCGGTTCTCTTCAGAACCGGCCCGACCCATGTATTTCTAATAGTTATACCAAATTTGGTGTAACTCGTCCAATGCTTACGCCAAATGAATAGTATTTCATTTGTTTTCTTATTATTTATTTCTTAACAATCAATTTATTTTAAATTATTTAATTACAATTATACTATTACTAAAAGTGTTTAATTAAAAATTATATTTACAGAAATAAAATATTACACTTATTAATAAATTAAGGAAAACAATTAACCAGAATACCACAATTAAAATAATATTAAATGCACAAAAAAAGTTACACATAATGAGAATGGCAACTAATTTTGTTAATTATTTATCAAAATTAGTATATTCATCCCAATATACACACAACAATTTGTTGTAACAGAAAATGGAGGCCAAAAATAGGAATAATAAATGTAACACTGGAGATGCCTTTTAAGTCTCATTTGTTTGTTCTAGAAGGCTTAAGTTGTTTAATATCTCAAAATTTGGAAACTTTAAGTTATGAGCAGCATAGAACTCTTTCAAGTTCATGGTCAAATTTACCCTATGTGGTCAAATCTGAATCTTAACTTTTAGTTAATTAAAATTCTAATTTGACTTTTAGTCAAATAAATTCAATTAGAGACATCTCGTCAAGATCAAGACAAATTGCATATCCCATTGATAGTATGACAACTATTATAGCTTTAATGGAATGGAGCGTTGACCTCTCATCTATAGTTATGAACAATTAATTTTCGATCATCATAAAATATAAGGGTACGTTTGATTGCAAATGTGAAAAATGGGTGGAAAGAAAATGTTTTACTGGGAATTGAATTGCCTAGAATTTGTTTTACTGGGAATTGTAATTAATTGTGTTTGATTGATATAATTTTCTACCTGAAAAATGTTGAAAGTTTGGTGTCCGTTTGACTTCGTTTTTTATAAAAATTGTCCATTAAAGTGATAATTTTTTCTACCAATACGTTTAGAATTTGTTACCATTACCAAAAAGTAAAAAAAAAAAATTAAACAATTAGAAAAAATTATCATCTTCGTTTCACTTTGTTTTACATAGAAATTGTCAACAAAAATGAAAATTCTTTTTACAATGGTTGATAGAATTAATTATCATTGCTAAAAAAAAAGGTGGAAAATGTTTTCTCACCTATTAGGTGAAAAACATTTTCCATCATTTGTGCATCAAAGGGTTGTACCTATAAAAAGGGAGGAAAACATTTTCCGTGACAAATTTAGCCTATCAAACAGTCAAAAAGTGAAAGTAGGAAAATATTTTCCTACTTTCATAAAAAATTCCGTCAAATCAAACGGACCCTAAGGTATTCTTATCATTAATCATCATAATCTGTATTTCACTCATCAGCAATAGCAGTAGCAATAGAAACTTTAGAAACGTGCTCAAAATATAATGCAACTCCCTTTAAGGCAATAAATAAAACTATACTTATTTATTGAATAATGTTCAAAATGTTATCTCATTGTAAAATCTTAACTTTTGGGCACACATCCCAAAGTAATTTGTACATTAATCATTTGACCTCCATTTTAATTTAATTCATTTTCTCTCTTTTTATTTTCAATCATACATTTTTCAATAAAATAATATTAAATATAAATTCAAAATTTTTCATTACTAAAAAAAATCATTATTTAAAAATACATATTTTCCAAAATTTAATTAAAATGGAGTCCAAACAAGGATTATGTTAGATTTGTAAATTGGTTTTTATAATTTTAGGCCATTGTAAGTTGGCTTGAGGATCCCTAGAGGACCATCAAACGCCCAAACCATGCTTGGACATACCAACCAATTTAACTAGGGGTGTCAACGATCCTAACCGAACCGAAACCCGAAGTTTGGCTTGACTCGAGTAAAAATGGTTCGAGTTTTTTTGCTGAGCCGAGCCGAGCTTTTGTATAGCTAAAAAATTTAGGCTAGACACGAGTTTTCGGCTCAGGTCTTTACGAATTGAGCCGAGCCAAAGTCGATCCGGCTCGATTTTTTTTTTAAATATGAATTCGTGCAGCTGTAATTATTTTTTTTTAAACCTTTTTTATTTTTTTTATTTTTAACCTTGACTAGCCAAAAATGGCCTGTGACAAGCCCGAGCCCGAGCCATGAGCCGGCCTAGCTCAGACTGTTCCTGGGCGGAGAACATCATCCAAAACTGTGTGCAGGTTTATTTTTGGACCGAAACCGTGTTTTGAATAGCTATACGCTAGAAGAATCTTACAACAGTTATGGAGCTCTCGAAAAGCAACTATCTACTTTATGATCTGTCCTCCAACTCCAAACATAGTCACAAGGGTTAGCGAAACATGTCGTAATCAATGGACATGAAATCCTAACCACTGTCTATTTGATCCAACGTCAGAGATTGTTTGAATTTCTTCAAAAGATACAGCCAGCTTGCAACAACTAAGCACAGGTTCAGGTTCTGCTCTTCACTACAAATAAATACCTCAAAATTTCATAACATTTGCACTCATCCATCTATTCAAACATGGCATTTTTTCAAGACAAGTTATCCATAATAAGTTTTTTGATTTGTTGTACGATAATCGAGGTTTCTGCACGTGGAGCGGTCTATACACCACCAAATGTCGAGCGGTTAACTGATCGTTTTAGTCATGTACCGGTTAACGAAAGGTATAATGTTGCTTATGGAGGGTCTAATGTTCATATGACCAACAATGGGACCAATGCTGATTTAAGTTTGGACAAATCATCAGGTATTTTACATGAGACAAACAAGTGGGCTTGCTTCGGTTTTTTAGGACATTATATTTTTTACTTTGGGGGTTTTTTATAGGATCTGGACTGATGTCAAAGAACAAATACAAATATGGATTCTTTAGTGTTGCAATGAAACTGCCCGTCGGTTTCACTTCAGGAGTTGTGGTGGCCTTCTATGTAAGTTTTTCCAATTTATATTCACGAGACCCTACGTGCATAACATTGAACACGACTACCTAATGAACAAAATTTAACTTCTTTTTCTTCATTAGAAATTTGTCATTCCGTGAAGAATAGAGACATTTTGATATGCCCTATTGGCTATTGCGGTTCGTGTAGAGACAGTAATGAACTCAACAGAGTCATGAAAAAAGATTCACGAAGTTGACCCAAATTTATTGAAAATAAGATTTAGTTCTTTCTTCTGCACGGAATTCATATATCAAACTGATGATCATATTTCTAATGGTAATTTTTTTTTTATTCTTGTGCTATATGCAGTTGTCCAATGCAGATGTTTTCCCCCACAACCATGATGAAATTGATATGGAATTGTTAGGCCATGAGAGGAGAAAAGATTGGGTTCTGCAGACAAATATATACGGCAATGGAAGTGTGAGAACTGGTAGGGAAGAGAAATTCTACCTCTGGTTCGACCCAACGACAAGTTTTCACGAATACAGCATCCTCTGGAACAATCATCACACAGTGTAAGTCGATCCATCCATGACATTTTTTGTACACATTACTCGACAAGACTCCACAGTACTGAATTATCGCCATTAATCTTCTAATATTTCCCATGATGCATACAGGTTTCTAGTAGACAATGTACCAGTAAGAGAAGTGATTCACAACACAGCCATATCTTCTGTTTATCCATCAAAACCAATGACAGTATACACAACATTATGGGATGGATCAGAATGGGCTACTAAAGGAGGAAAATACCCCGTAGATTATAAATACGCGCCTTTCGTCGTATCTATACGGGATACAGAAGTTGAAGGCTGCATTTTGAATCAAAAAGACGGCGTAGCCCCTTCGTGTACTCGGAGCAGCCTTTCTAGTTTGGATCCTGTCGATGGAGCAGAATTTGCAAAACTATCAAACCAACAAATAACAGGGCTGAAGTGGACTAGAGGGAAGCACATGTTTTATTCATACTGCAAGGATACATCCAGATATAAAGTTCTACCACCAGAATGCAATGCCAAATAAAGGGATTTATATTTTTTTACTTTTTTTATTTGATTTTTTTACACCTTTTTAGAGAGAATGATCACTAATGGTGGATAATTAATTAGTTTAGATCAAGATTTTTCAAAATGAAAGAGGACGTAAAGAATTCTTGGAGCTTATACTCGTTATAAAAATAAAGATATATACGCATTTTTCAATATAGGTGATGACTTTTTTACTTCGAAATTAATATAATTGAAAGAAGACAAAAATATAAATAAATTCACACATCCCCCTCAAGCTGTCTCTGACTCTTCCATGGAATGGGGCATAGGCAAGCAGTAATAAAAACCTGATGTCCTTTTCCTCCTCTCTTTTCTGCTCACTCCTAGGGGTCTGGACCCTCACAATAAGGGTGGGAGTTGACTGCTAATAAAAATATGGCATATTACCCTTGTTTATCTTCCATTTTTTCAAAACTTTTTGTTTTCCGCGTGCACATGTTCAACTATACATTCACGTAATAAAATATTTTAGACGTAAATTCAAATTTTTTTTTATACTTTTTAACCATACATTCTCTAAAAATTCATTATTTAAAACAATATTTTTCCAAAAAATGATCACTGAACGGGGGATAAAAAAAATCTCATTTTCTTAAATTCCTTTTAAGACTTGGGTTGAAGTTTCACGTTACCCATTTATGAAAAATTGTCCAATAAGAAATCGACCGACATGTGAGGAGATGTGTTGAAGCCATATTTAAATAACGGTAGTATTATAACTTATGTATATCGTAACTTATATTTACCAACAAATGACGTGCTGAGATTTAACTGAATCAAAATCTCATCAAATTTTTCAAATTTCTTTTGTCAATAACCCACATTACATAAGAAAATTTGTTTAAGTGGTGAAGAAATGTTTGACGATTTTAATTTAATTTATCGTTATCTCATTAATTTATAAATGAATTTGTAAACGATGATGTACAACAAATTTTTTTTTCTTATCATGTGTGTCCTTTATATTATAGCTTAAGCTAAGACACTACCATTTTAGTCTAATCAATAGTCAGTATTCTTGAGCAGAACCACCATAAACTATATACATAGCATATTGTACCCTTTTAAGACTCAAGTTATGCAGCACATACAGGCTCCCAAATCTTTTTCAATATCTTCAACATTTATAATCAATTATGGACTTAAATTTTAAGGAGTCATCGAGAAATTCTCTGCCCCTTTTGCACGCACTTTTTTTCGTTGGTATTTTGAGGTAATTTTCTAAAACCATTGTCCATTGGCATCAACTGAAGTCAATATCTTGTTGACAAATTTTGACTGCTGCATTAACATAACTTTAGAACAAACACAAATCTTCTCTCCAAACCAGAGAATGCAGCATTACGGAGGGACAATGTCATACACAGTAAGAAGGAGACACATAAAATGGCAGCGACATATAGATTTTTTCACTAATTCACAGGTAAAATCTGCTTCGATTTTCACTTCCATGAGCGGGTTGGAGCTTTATTCCATGGACGATGCTACTCGTACAGGGGTAGCCCAACCAAATTAACTGGATACTAAAAATATCAACTCCTCTAAATGAAATTCCACAAGCATTTGCTGCATTAACACTGGACAACACCATTGTAAATATAATGGACTACATGTCACAACCCAAATTTTAATTAGTCAAAGTCAAAGGTGGAATGTTCAAAGTCAATATCAATAAGGATTTAATTGGACTAAAATATTTTTGGGGTTAATTTTATTATTGGATATATGTGAGGGATTTAAAAAAATTAGATTGGAAGTTGATGACTTACTTATTCACTATGGGAAGTATAAGGACTCCATGTGCAAATCTCCACAATCTTTGACTAATTTCAACCCAATTATCTCATTCCTCTCACTCCTCACGCACAGACACGGCTTACGGGCAGAAGAGAAGAAAGGAGAGAAAAAGGGGAAGAAAAAGGAAGAAAAGAAAGGAAAAAAGGGAAGAAAGGAGAGGAAAAAGAGGAAAGAAAAGGTAAGAATTGATTTCTTCAATTTTTGGATTCGATTTATCCATTTATTCTCATGAGGCCGAAATTAATTATGTTTATTTCTAGGATTTATATGGTCCGAAAATTTCTAATGGGAGGAGAAAAGTTTGATTTCTAGCTCAAGTTTCGTATTTGGTTAGCTTCCCTTTTGATTCAAGGTAAGTTATATCAATTCTGACAAACCCTAGAAATTCTAAATTGGGTATTTTGGAATAAATTGTTGGAGAAATGATTATGTTGATATAATGCTCACTTGGAGGAATGTATTAATGGAACAAGGTGTCAAAGTTATGATGGAACTATGATTTCAAGTTTTCACTAAAGGGAAGATGGATATTTATTTTTATGGTTGTGATGGAAGTAATTTGATATATGGCAAGCTAGTAATGGAACTAGAAAGTGTAATTAGTTTCATTGGATTACATGATTTATGTTGGAGATTTAGTCATGTATTGAAGAAGTTTAGTTTAATCATTATTGCATTCGATATTAAAGGTCTTGGTTCGTCGTGGCTAAATTGGCTATTCATATCATATTTCAGGTGGTGACGAACAAATTGGAAACGTCTATCAGCCGATCTAGCTTGTAGCTCGTACTCTGTGAGTGGAAAAACTTACTTTTCAGAAATGAATAATTATTGAATTTATATCATATTAGGAACTTAATTATTTCTTATATTCGATTTGACAGCATGATTTCGAGAATTTAATAGATTTTATAGTTAATTCTTTTAATGTTATATCCAGTTCATTTAAATTATTCATCTAACATTTTATATTCATATTACGTGTTTCAACATAATAAAAGTTATTTTAAAACCACCAGAAAGTACCCAGGTGATTTTACCCCCGTCTGCACTGATGTGAATGTGTTTCCACAGTGTATGACCAGATTCAGTTACTTTACCCGCTCTGCACTGATGTGAATGTGTTTCCACAGTGTATGACCAGATTCAGTTACTTTACCCGCTCTGCACTGATGTGAATGTGTTTCCACAGTGTATGACCAGACTATCAGAGGTCTTTGGGACCCACTCTCGTACACATATAGGCTTTGGGCCGTGTACTAGGGTGCTTAGCCTTTGGGGCAGCTCTGCGTACGTATGACCAGATTATCAGTTTATCAGATTATCAGATTTGAATGGTTTTGCCTTGTACATCGAGATTACTCTGTACATGTGCAAGGTTATTCATTGGGTACTTCTTGGTGTGACTATTAGTATATCACATTATGTTTATTCATATGTAGATTCACAGATTTTCGAATATCAGATGATAGTTCCTTCAAATTATAGAATTTAGCTTATTCAAATACAGAATTACGATTTTAACTTATAGAAATGACAGCTTTATACAGATTTTTGTTGACACCAGATTAGCTATACTTGGCATATTTTTCAGTTGGTTATGCTGCACAAAGAGTAAGAATTTGTGATTTTAGCATGTTTCAGTTATAAACAGATAATCAGAATTTAGTATTTCTTAAAGCTGTAAGAAATTAAATTAGATTTTTCAGTAAATATTTATTAATGGAATAGTGCATGTAAATGCAATTTAGCCACTCACTGAGTTACAAGCTCACATCTTTTGTCATGTTTTCCTTATCAGGAGGCCCCTGAATTTGAGATACTTGGAAAGCCTGCTGCAGCCAGAGCCTGATTAACCACCATCTAGTTGCACGATTTTAATCATTTCATAGTATGTATTGTATTTTGGGGACTCACATTATAAAACTTTTGGTCTAATATTTTGTTGAGGTGCATTTAGTCGAAATGTTGTAAAACTTGATGTAATGCATTGTGGTTGTGTTGTGGTGGTATTGGTGGTTTCCACAATGTTTGGTGTAGGTGTTTTTATGAATATTTGTTGATTTTCAGGTTGGTTTTGTCAATATTTTAGGGGAAACCCTGTCAAAATTTTTATAAAAATATTATAGTCCTTGATTAGTCAATTAGTCATAGAATAGTCTATGTGGCCTTGGTGGTGGGTCCAGCATCTAACTGGAATTCATCATCGGCGCACGCCACGTCTGGGTCCACTAGGGTGACTCGAGGCGGGGTTGTGTCAATTGGTATCAGAGCATGATTTTAGAGTTTGTAGGTAACACTGCATGTATCTGATGTTCATATATCATACATTACTGTAGGTGAGTCATGCGTGGTGGTGGCAGAACTCGCAGGCAGCGAAATCCAGTATCTCAAGCTCGTGATGCTCCTGAAGGAGGACATGTTGGAGGGGCCAGCGGGGCCGCAGAATCTGTTCACCAGTCACAGGTGCAACCTGACCCCATCACTGACAGAGTAGTTGCAGCTATCGCTTCCCTTCTACCGAATACTAACAGGGATAACTCTATTGTAGTGGTGGCAATGGGCCGAGCCGAGCCGGCTCGGCCCATGCCCAGACGAGCTCGGCTCGTGCTCGCACGAGCCGAGCTCGTGGCTCGTTACCCACGAGCCGAGCTTCGGCTCGGCTCGTGGGATTTTGGGCGAGCTCGGCTCGTGCCCGAGCTCGCCCAAATGAGCCGAGCGCTCGGCTCGGCTCGTTTTTTAAATTTTTTTAAAATTTTTTTTTTGTTTTGTGGATGAGCCACGAGCCGCTCGGCTCGTGGCTCGTCCAATTTTAAATTTTTTTTTTTTTTTTTTTTTATAAATAACAAAGAGCCGGCTCTGGCTCTCTTGGACGAGCCACGACCGGCTCGTCTACAGTGACGAGCCGAGCAGGCCCGACTCGTCACCCGTTTGGACGAGCTCGGCTCGTGCTCGGGCTCGTTTTTTTACGAGCCCGAGCGGCTCGTGGGCGTGAACAGTCGGCTCGCCCGCTCGGCTCAATTGCCACCTCTACTCTATTGAGAGAGCCATGAAGTTTGGGGAAAAATTTTTCTTGGGTACATCAAATCCCGTTGATGCTGAACTTTGGATGAAACCTTGGAGAGTATTTTTGATGTAATGGAAAGTTCTAAGGAGAAGAAATTACACATTGCCGTATTTCTACTGAAGGGAGGAGCTGGTGATTGGTGGGCTTCGTTTCGAGGTCGATATCCGGATCCTAGTGTTATCACTTGGACGATTTTCAGGGATGCTTTATTTGAAACCTATTATCCTCCATTTTATCGTGATGCGAGACAAAATGAATTTTTAAGACTGGTACAGGGGTCTATGTCAGTTGCTGAGTATCATGTGAAGTTTGTAGAACTGTCTAAGTATGCCAGTGCATTGATTGCTGAAGAGAGGGATAGGTGCAGACGGTTTGAGCAAGGATTGAGAGCGGATATTCGGCATATGGTTACTGCTCATGGGCATCATAATTTTGGTCTGTTGGTAGAGGCAGTGTTGAGGGTTGAGGCCGCCATTCGAGAGTGAGGTAATCAGGGAGCACAGATGACATTTCGAGGTGGTAACAGTCAGACAGGACCTTCAGGAGAAAGGTCTAAGAAGAACAGAAGGGGATTTTGGTCCGGTGTCACTCATTCAGGTGGATTTAAATCTAAGTCTCGGAGTTCTGGGTCTAGTCAGGGATCAGGCCATAGTCAGAGTTCTGTACAGCAGTCGGTGGGGAGTCATTCTCATGTTCAGGGTTCTGCACAGAGACTTCAGAGAGCTACACAGAATGAGGGTTCAGATCATCGTAGTTTTCCACAGTGCCAGTCTTGTGGGAGGTTTCATCCAGGCGAGTGCCTCAGAGGAGCTGGAGTTTGTTACCAGTGTGGTCAGATGGGACACATGAGGAAAGATTGTCCAGCCCGATCTCAGCCTATTGGAGCATCTCAGGTACTATTGTCTCAGCCAGGGATCAGTATGGGCAGACAGAGCCGGGATCAAAGAGCTACGACAGCAGGGTCGACACGGGGTGCACAACCTAGTGTGGCTGGGAGCAGTGCTTCTAGACAGGGAGCCCAGGCAGGTCGATCCAAGACTCAGGGCAAAGTGTTTGCTATGACCCAGCAGGAGGCAGAGGAGTCACCAGATGTGGTAGTGGGTATGTTATCTATTTTTAGTAGAAATGCTCGTTGTTTGATTGATTCGGGTGCTACCCATTCCTTTATTTCTCATGCATTTGTTAGCTTTGCTGATAATATGTCAGAGCCTTTAGACAGTGAATTGGTAGTAGCGACTCCCGTTGGGGATTCACTTTTAGCTAATCGGGTATACAGAGACTGTGGGATTAGAGTGAACGACCATGAGTTGAAAGCGGATCTAATTCCACTTGATATTCATGATTTTGATGTTATTTTGGGGATGGACTTTCTATCTAGGCATCGTACTACAGTTGATTGTTTTCGCAAGGAAGTGATATTTAGAGGTCCAGGAGAGTTTGAAATTGTTCTCACTGGAGAGCGCAGAATTTTGCCATCTTGTGTAATATCTGCCCTAGATGCTCGGAGAATGCTCAAAAAGGGTTGTCATGCATATTTAGCTCATGTGATTGATACTCGGATCACTAAGCGGGAAATTGGTGATATACCCGTGGTACGAGATTTTCTTGATGTCTTTCCAGAAGACCTTCTGGGATTATCCCCAGACAGGGAGATTGAGTTCTCTATTGATTTGATCCCCGGGACAGCACCTATTTCACAATCACCTTATCGGATGGCTCCGAAAGAGTTAAAGGAATTAAAGGTGCAATTACAAGATTTGGTTGATAAGGGTTTCATTAGACCCAGTGTATCCCCATGGGGAGCGCCAGTTTTATTTGTGAAGAAGAAAGACGGCACTATGAGACTATGTATTGACTACCGGCAGTTAAATAAGGTGACTATTCGCAATAAGTACCCTTTACCCCGCATTGACGATTTATTTAATCAACTTCGAGGTGCCTCGGTATTTTCAAAGATTGATTTGCGTTCGGGGTATCATCAGCTCAGAATTAGAGACGTTGATGTACCAAAGACTGCTTTCAGGTCCTTATATGGCCATTATGAATTCTTGGTGATGCCATTTGGATTAACTAATGCCCCGGCTGCATTTATGGACTTGATGAATAGGGTGCTTCACCCATATCTTGATAAGTTTGTGATTGTTTTTATTGATGATATATTGGTATATTCTCGCAGTCGTGATGAGCATGCGGAGCACTTGAAAGTTATTTTGCAGACTTTGCGAGATAAGCAGTTGTATGCTAAGTTCAGCAAATGTGAATTTTGGCTGGATAAAGTGGGGTTTCTAGGCCATGTTATCTCTACAGAGGGTATATATGTAGATCCGGTGAAAACAGAGGCTGTGAGGAGATGGGAACGTCCTACTAGAGTGACAGAGGTTCGGAGTTTCCTTGGTCTAGCAGGGTATTATCATCGATTTATAGAGGGATTCTCCAAGATTGCCCTTCCCTTGACCAGTTTGACTCGGAAGGACTCCAAATTCGTGTGGACTGAGCATTGTGAGAAGAGTTTTCAGGAATTGAAGAATAAATTGGTTTATGCTCCTGTACTTACTATTCCTTCACCAGGTGAAGAGTTTACAATGTATAGTGATGCTTCACACCAAGGATTGGGTTGTGTGTTGATGCAAAATGGAAAGGTTATAGCTTACGCTTCAAGACAATTGAAGAAGCATGAGTTAAACTACCCAACACATGATTTGGAGTTAGCTGCATTGGTGTTGGCATTGAAGATTTGGAGACATTATCTTTATGGTGAGAAATGTCAAATATTTACCGATCATAAGAGTTTGAAGTATATCTTTGATCAGAAAGAACTGAACTTGAGACAAAGAAGATGGTTAGAGTTGATAAAGGATTATGATTGTAAGATTGACTACCATCCGAGGAAAGCTAATGTGGTTGCAGATGCTCTTAGCAGAAAGACTAGTTCTTCCTCTTAATCCAATGCAGTATATGTTGCTTTGTTGTGTGAGTTCAGGAAGTTGCATACTCAGTTGTTAGCTACTACTTCGGGGGCGGTATTAGCTCATTTTCAGGTAAGACCTACTTTGATTGACAAGGTTATAAAAGCTCAATCTCAAGACTTGACATTAAGAATATTGAAGGTAGAAGTGAGTACTGCGTTAAGAATAGATTATGTGATAAGAGATCATGGTGCATTGGCTATGGGTAATAGATTATGCGTTCCAGATATTCCAGAATTGAAGAATGAGATCTTAGAAGAGGCACATAGTTCTGCTTATGCTATACATCCAGGTAGTATTAAAATGTACCACACATTGAGAGATCATTATTGGTGGTTGGGTATGAAGAGAGAGATAGCCGATTTTGTATCCAAGTGTCTGGTCTGTCAGCAGGTAAAGCCAGATCGTCAGAAAACAGCAGGACTTTTACAGCCATTGCCTATTCCAGAATGGAAGTGGGAGCACATTACTATGGACTTTTTATTTGGTCTTCCTCGTACTCAGAATGGTCATGATGGTGTTTGGGTTATTGTTGATCGTTTGACTAAGACTGTCAGGTTTATGCCGATCAAAGCTACTTATTCTTTAAATAAGTTAGCAAAGTTGTACGTGGACGAGATAGTTAGCTTATATGGTGCTCCAGTGTCTATTGTTTCTGATAGAGATCCTCGTTTTACATCCAAATTTTGGCCTAGTTTGCAGGAAACCATGGGTACTAAGCTACATTTCAGTACAGCTTTTCATCCTCAGACTGATGGCCAGTCAGAGAGGACTATTCGGACTCTTGAGGATATGTTGAGGGCTTGTGTTTTAGAGTTCAAGGGTAGCTGGGATACTCATCTGGCTTTGATGGAGTTTGCTTATAATAACAGTTACCACTCCAGTATAGAAATGGCTCATTTTGAAGCTTTATATGGTAGGAAGTGCAGAACACCAGTATTTTGGGATGAAGTTGGTGAAAGAAAGTTAGTAGGCCCTGAATTGGTTCAAATGGCTTCAGAAAATGTGAGATTGGTAAGAGAAAATTTGAAAAGAGCACAAGACAGACAGAAAAGTTATGCAGATAGGCGCAGGAAAGATCTTGAATTTGCAGTTGGAAATAAAGTATTTTTGAAATTGTCACCTTGGAAGGGAGTGTTGAGATTTGGCAAGCGAGGGAAGTTGAGTCCACGATTTATTGGACCTTACCAGATTACTGAACGGATTGGCCCGGTTGCATATCGATTGGATTTGCCCGATGAATTATCTAGGATTCATGATGTTTTTCATGTTTCTATGCTTCGCAAGTACATTGCAGATGCTTCTCATGTGCTAGAGTCTCAGCCAATTCAATTGAAGGAGAATTTGACCTATATAGAAGAGCCGGTGAGAATTCTGAACAGAAAGGTGCAAAGTCAGCGTAACCAGACAATTACACTTGTCAAGGTACTTTGGAAGAATCAGACGGTAGAAGAGGCTACATGGGAGAATGAGGATCAGATGCGTGAGCAATATCCTCATCTATTCGCTGATTAGCCAGATGTCCATCAAATTTCGAGGACGAAATTCTTTTAAGGAGGTAAGATTGTTACAACCCAAATTTTAATTAGTCAAAGTCAAAGGTGGAATGGTCAAAGTCAATATCAATAAGGATTTAATTGGACTAAAATATTTTTTGGGGTTAATTTTATTATTGAATATATGTGAGGGATTTAAATAAATTAGATTGGAAGTTGATGATTTACTTATTCGCTATGGGAAGTATAAGGACTCCATGTGCAAATCCCCACAATCTTTGACTAATTTCAACCCAATTATCTCATTCCTCTCACTCCTCACGCACAGACACGGCTTACGGGCAGAAGAGAAAAAGGAGAGAAAAAGGAGAAGAAAAAGGAAGAAAAGAAAGGAAAAAAGGAAAGAAAGGAAAGGAAAAAAGGGGAAAGAAAAGGTAAGAATTGATTTCTTCAATTTTGGGTTCGATTTATCCATTTATTCTCATGAGGCCGAAATTAATTATGTTGATTTCTAGGGTTTATATGGTCCAAAAATTTCTAATGGGAGGAGAAAAGTTTGATTTCTAGCTCAAGTTTCGTATTTGGTTAGCTTCCCTTTTGATTCAAGGTAAGTTATATCAATTTTGGCAAACCCTAGAAATTCTAAATTGGGTATTTTGGAATAAATTGTTGGAGAAATGATTATGTTGATATAATGCTCACTTGGAGGAATGTATTAATGGAACAAGGTGTCAAAGTTATGATGGAACTATGATTTCAAGTTTTCATTAAAGGGAAGATGGATATTTATTTTTATGGTTGTGATGGAAGTAATTTGATATATGGCAAGCTAGTAATGGAACTAGAAAGTGTAATTAGTTTCATTGGATTACATGATTTATGTTGGAGATTTAGTCATGTATTGAAGAAGTTTAGTTTAATCATTATTGCATTCGATATTAAAGGTCTTGGTTCGTCAGTGGCTAAATTGGCTATTCATATCATATTTCAGGTGGTGACGAACAAATTGGAAACGTCTATCAGCCGATCTAGCTTGTAGCTCGTACTCTGTGAGTGGGAAAAACTTACTTTTCAGAAATGAATAATTATTGAATTTATATCATATTAGGAACTTAATTATTTCCTATATTCGATTTGACAGCATGATTTCGAGAATTTAATGGATTTTATAGTTAATTCTTTTAAAGGTTAATTCAGTTCATTTAAAGTATTCATATTAGCATTTATTCAGATTACGTGTTTCAACATCTTGTATGCATTTTTGTGATTGATTTTCACACGTGTAATAACCAAATTTGTATCCATTGTGGTCACATGACCCAACTCACTGCCATGGATTCAACGTTGAATTTTCATATGTAACAATACAAATAAAAAACCTCAAAAATCTCAAATCCAAAACAATTATTGTTACTCTATAGGTTCTTTTACGTTAATCACCCCGTCCACTACTGAAAATACTATTTTCCCATCCAACTTGTATGTGTTAAGCATGTCGCCAATGTTTTATCCTCAACCATGATCGAATTTTCATGATATTCAAAGTTACATTAATTTTATTGGAGCAGCTTTTTGCAAAGTAGATTGTGTTGGTAATTTTCCTGAAAAAGTGAACTTATAATTGAAATAAGAGAACGACAATATGATAGGAGATGATCAGATCATTACTGAAATATGAAAAATTGAATTTGAAAGCTTATAGTAAAAAAATATTACCTGAGATTGGAGATATAGATTTTTTTTTTTTTTTAGCAAAAATGAAAGCAAAATTGGGAGGAATTTCGTTGCAATATTCTAATAGAAATCGATTTTGTCTCTTGAATTCGAATTTTTGGGGAAGAAATGAAGAACACCGTGTAGTTTTCTCTGGCCTTGAGGTTAATTAGGATTGAGCTTAGAGAAAGTTTTGGTATCATATGTTTTAATGGTTTGTTTGGAAAGTACAGAATATATTTTTAATAAACAATTGAGAGTATTTTATTTTAAGACATGCTATATATCGATTTTTCAAAAATCCCTGGTATTTTACTAATCATCTCTTACAGTAATTATGCAAACCATCGTTGGGCCGGTCATTTATAGCTTTATAATATGATATACATGCGACTTTTAAGTACTTTAAAAGAATAAAATTATCTTTTCATAAAAAAAGGTTTACAATATTTTTTTTTTAGAACAATTTGGAAAATATACCTATATTAATTGTGTTAAGAGGAAAAACATGATATGGAAATTCAAAATGCAAATTCACTATGTTTGTGAACGAACTCTTTAAAACTTCTAATTTATTTCTAGAACATAAGGAAAAATTAAAATTAATTAAAGAGCTCGATTAATAATTTATATAAATATCGATCCACTAGGCCGACTAACAGAGGCGGACACATAAGTTTAAAATTAGAGGGGCACAATCGAACTTGCAAAAAAGTTGAGAGAAATTTTACAATTGAAAATTTACGTCCAAAAAAAATCATACCCCATATAATTTTCCATCCGGAAATTTATATGGGATATGACTTTTACAAATGTAAAATTTCGAATTTTTTTTATGTCATATTCCATATAAAGTTTCCTAATAAAATGATGAAAGTTACATTGAGAAATTTGTATTGCAAAAATAATAAATGCTAATGAAATAATTTAATTTTTTAAAGAAAATGCTAGTTAGACGTCTTTCTTTAAAACTCACGTTTAACGCATTTATAACTATTTTCAATATTTGTTTGGAATATTCGATATACCTATAATGTAGTTCTCGAAATAAGTTTTAAAATGACATAAACAATTTGTAGATTCGATTAGTGTACAATTGAAGCGACCAAGAATTTTAAATTTATATTAAATTAATTTTCTCGAAAAACGTGTCGCTAAATTTTAAACCCTAACGTTAAAGTGAAAATGCATTCAACCGTTATAAACAAATTTAAATTATTTCGAATCGAATTCATTTTCGAATAATTTTAAATTATCGATTCCTTATTATTTTGTTTAAATCCGAATTTTAATAAATTTAAGTAAAATATATATCTTATGATTATTTGAAGCCCAATTATTTAAAGTCTAATTATTTTAAAGTCAAATTTATTAAAGTCCAACTTCTCAATCCAATTACATAGGCCCAATTAAATATGTCCAAATCGAAATTTTAATTCTTCTTAGCCCAAATTCATTTAGGTTCATTGCTTTTAAGTCCAATTACAATATTTCCAAAAGCCCAACTATTTGGCCCAATTACCCACCTAGAAGTTTGTGCCCTAATTTTCTACTATTCATATGCACTCTTTCCCTCCATCATCACCATCCTAGCAGCCATTCTTTTTTCGTAAGCTTTCTCTCTTTTCCTCAATTTTTGGAGATTAATGTGGATGCTAAAACATCAATTTCTAGCATCAACACCATCTCCCCCCGACACCCTTAATTATATTTTCACTATGGGTCACCATTGATGCTAGAACGACCATTTCTAGCATCAACAGTGAACTCTCCAAGCTGCAACACTATGCAACCCATTCACCATCAACACTGCATCCCTCAAGTTTAACCATTAGCCACTGCAACCATCTCCTCACCACCACCAACACTCCACTTACGAGATCAACCTCCACTGTCCAAAAACTGAAACCCAAAAACCACCACCACCATGGAAATGAAAACCCCAACCGAGACCAACGTTCAACCCAAACCAACCATCACCTCCACAGTCACTCCAACACCTCACCACCTCAAAATCGAGAACACCCAACACCATCCCATCACCACCAATAACTGAACCACCAAGCCAACCACCAAGCAATACAATCAGTCACCACACACCCAAAAATCTAAACCAAGCTCGCCCAACACCTCACTGCCAAATCAGTAGCCAAACCCCATCCAAAACTGAGAGCAACCACACCTCCACCACCAAAAATCCAAAACCCCCAATCATTGGCAGCCCTCATTTTCCTCCAAATCAACACCCAAAAGTCCCAAAATCAAGAAGTAAACCAACCCAACAAACTTACCCGTTTCCAACTCGATTCCGTCAAGAAATTCAAAAGAAAATCGAATGCCAAAAGCCCCAAAAGAAACCCCCCCCACTTACCTGACCACCGGCGCCACCTCAGGTGGTGGTGGAATTGGAGGAAGCCCTTCCCCGTCGCATCTCTCTCTCTCTGTAATGAGAGAGAGAGAGAGAGAGAGAGAGAGAGAGAAATGAGACGTTTTATTTTATTTGATTTTTAGAAATTATCTTTTAAGCCCCAAGTTTTTAAATTGATTTATTTTAGCCCTTAAGTTTTAAGTGTTTTAATTTCAGTTCTTAAATTTCTCATTTTCAGTTTTAAAAGTTATTCAGTTTAGTCCCATGGTTTAGAAAGTTTCATTTTCGATTTTTAAGTTTTATTTATTTAAATTACAGTTTCATAAAACTTTCAATTGGGTCCCTAAATTTTTAAAAGTCACTGTTTCAATCCTTAAACTCCTATTTCCATTTCGATTAACTTCAGTTTAGTCCCCAAGTTTAGAAATTATTATTTCAGTTCTTAATATTTTATTTTCAGTTTTAGCAGATTTTCAATTAAGTCCTTAATTTATAAAAGGTGCAATTTCAGCCCTTTAGTTCCATTTTCAGCTTTATTATATTTGCAGTTTAGTTCCTAACTTTCAAAAGTTACTATTTCAGCCCTTAAACTTTTATTTTCAACTTTAATAAATTTCTAATTTAACCCCTAAACTTTATTTTATCATTTTAAGCTATTTATTTCAGTTTCACAAATTGTCAATTAAGTCCCTAAACTTTATTTTATCACTTTAAAATTTCAAATTTTCGAAATACTAATTCAAAACTTATTTTCTATTTTGGTTAGACGAAACGTACGGACGATTAAGAGCTTGAGATCACTTTTCGCTTCATTTTTTCATGTAACTCGAGATTATTGAGGTAGACTCCCTCCATTAATTAGTTTAAATTATAATTGCATGTCTTATGTAAATTTACGTGATTTATATGCTTTAATGCATGAGATGAGAATATGTCATATGAAATATATGATGTTGTTATGCTTGCCATAACTTATATGTTTTAATGCATGAGAAAGACGAGAATATCTTATGAGATAAGATGAGAATATTATGCATAACTTATGTGCTTAAATGCACGAGACGAGACTACCCACACCCTATGATTTTAAAGAGTCTATGATTTTCAAGAAAATGAGCCAAAGATGATGATGATGATTCACGTTATATATTGTATAAACATGTGTTCAATTATTTTGTAATTAATTATCGGCGATGAGTCTACTGAGTATTTTTTCGAAATACTCATTCCGTTATTTTAACAATATTTGCAGATTTCGAAAATGGTCGGATGTGATAGGCAATGGTAGCATGAATTGAAAGTTGTAGTTATTTACTTTCGAAATTTCCACATTTTGAAAACTATTAACGTACTATATAGTTTCATTTATTTCAAAAGCTTGAGATTTAAATTTTAATACGATTATTCTAAGTTATTTAAATGAGTTTGTTGCCGACGATAATTACCGTTATGAATGTGATTTTAAAAATTATGTTATTTTCACAAATACTGAAATTAGGGCAAAAGACGATGACGTGGCAATCCGGGTTAATGGAACTCGGGGCATTACAGTTTGGTATCAGAGCCGGTCTACATTTCTATAGACTGGCAAATTTTCAAAAAGAGAAAATTTTCAAAGAGATTTTTCTTATTATTATTACTGAGAGTTGTCACTGCCATCATTCGATCCACCGACTCCGAAGGCAAAAGAAGTTTATGAAGCTTAACATTATTTTATTTCGGATACCTGTTTTACAATTTATGAGATTTAGAAGAAGAGAAAGAAATGTATCTGAATTAGAAAGAAAGAAAGAAAGATGAGTTTGTGCATAATTTACAAGAGTTTTTAAATTTTTACGTCGTAATTTTAACTAAGAGATGAATAACCCTGCATAATTGGACTTTGCATAATTGGTTTATGACATGGAACCCATCCGTAGAAATGCACCCAGTGACGAAAAACAAGCCATTAGAGATTACGACCGTTTCAAACCTAGACTCGATTGGGCAATTGCCCAACACGTAGAGCAGTTGAATATTGTACATAATCGGGCCATACAGCATGGCTATGTGACCAATGATCACCGATCGATCCATCATTTACTCTTGACCTTCCGAGGCGACTATGCGGAGGTAGTTCGCAACATATACATAGATGCTCTAGTGTCACCTAATGTGGAGATTGAGTATGATACCTTCTGCGTGAGATTTGTGGCATATTGGCCCATGTATTTTGAGCACCGCTTTGGGGTTGCACCCGAAGGAGAGCCATAACATGAGCCAATGCTCGAGCCCGAACATGGGTAAGGAGATGGGTTAGTACCCGAGGATGATCCCAAAGAAGAACCCGAGGAGGAACCCGAAGAAAAATCCAAAGAAGAACCCAAAGAAGACCCGGAAGAAGAACCAGAGGAAGATGCTGATCCAGCGATCGGAGAATTATCAGATGCCGAATCATGTATAACCGAAGGAGAATAGAGAGATAGGATCTAGAGTATGTTTGACATCATTGGAAAAAAAAGGAAATGTTCGACATACATGCCTTCCTACTCATGTACCCGCACCAAAAGAAGTTGAGTTATGAATGAAATGATGTTTAGTTTCCAATTTCCAATCAGTAGAAAGACACGGACCAGAACAGAGAAGGGAAAGCAAGAGTATTTGCTATAGATGCAGCCGAGGATTCTGATATGATAACAGCTATACTATCTATTTCTGGTATACCTGTATATGTCCTGAAAGACTCGGGAGCCACACATTCATTTATATCAGATGTATGCTTAGAAAGACTGAACCTGATAGGAGTAGAGACTGGTAGTACTCTCGAGGTTAGTTTGCTGTCAGGAAGTACTATCGATACTAATAAGATAGTGAAGGCCGTACAAATAGATTTTGATGGTCAAGTTTTAGAGGCAGACTTGAATATTATTCGAATGAAAGACTTCGATATTATTCTGGGTATGGATTGGCTCAGCGCCAATCGTGCCACGAGAAAGAGGTTATTTTTCGCAAGGATAGTGAAGAAGTATTCAGGTTTTATGGGACGATGATCAAGTCGCTTCTTCGCCTTATCTCCGCTTTACAAGCCGAAAAGTTTTTAGCCAAGAACAATTGTCAAGGCTTTTTGGTTAGTTTGCAAGACAAACCCGTAGATGAGATTACTCTGGAATCAGTACCAGTAGTATGTGAGTACGGTGATGTCTTTCCAGATGATCTACCCGGTACTCCGTCGGATAGACATGTGGAATTTTCCATTGACTTGGTACTAGGAGTTGCTCTTGTTACTAAAGCTGTTACAACCCAATTTTAATTAGTCAAAGTCAAAGGTGGAATGGTCAAAGTCAATATCAATAAGGATTTAATTGGACTAAAATATTTTTTGGGGTTAATTTTATTATTGAATATATGTGAGGGATTTAAATAAATTAGATTGGAAGTTGATGATTTACTTATTCGCTATGGGAAGTATAAGGACTCCATGTGCAAATCCCCACAATCTTTGACTAATTTCAACCCAATTATCTCATTCCTCTCACTCCTCACGCACAGACACGGCTTACGGGCAGAAGAGAAGAAAGGAGAGAAAAGGGGAAGAAAAAGGAAGAAAAGAAAGGAAAAAAGGGAAGAAAGGAAAGGAAAAAGGGGAAAGAAAAGGTAAGAATTGATTTCTTCAATTTTTGGGTTCGATTTATCCATTTATTTTCATGAGGCCGAAATTAATTATGTTGATTTCTAGGGTTTATATGGTCCGAAAATTTCTAATGGGGGGAGAAGAGTTTGATTTCTAGCTCAAGTTTCGTGTTGGTTAGCTTCCCTTTTGATTCAAGGTAAGTAATATCAATTTTGGCAAACCCTAGAAATTCTAAATTGGGTATTTTGGTATAAATTGTTGGAGAAATGATTATGTTGGTATAATGCTCACTTGGAGGAATGTATTAATGGAACAAGGTGTCAAAGTTATGATGGAACTATGATTTCAAGTTTTCACTAAAGGGAAGATTGATATTTATTTTTATGGTTGTGATGGAAGTAATTTGATATATGGCCAGCTAGTGATGGAACTAGAAAGTGTAATTAGTTTCATTGGATTAAGTGATTTATGTTGGAGATTTAGTCATGTATTGAGGAAGTTTAGTTTAATTAATATTGCATTCGATATTAAAGGTCTTGGTTCGTCAGTGGCTAAATTGGCTATTCATATCATATTTCAGGTGGTGACGAACAAATTGGAAACGTCTATCAGCCGATCTAGCTTGTAGCTCGTACTCTGTGAGTGGAAAAACTTACTTTTCAGAAATGAATAATTATTGAATTTATATCATATTAGGAACTTAATTATTTCTTATATTCGATTTGACAGCATGATTTCGAGAATTTAATAGATTTTATAGTTAATTCTTTTAATGTTATATCCAGTTCATTTAAATTATTCATCTAACATTTTATATTCATATTACGTGTTTCAACATAATAAAAGTTATTTTAAAACCACCAGAAAGTACCCAGGTGATTTTACCCCCGTCTGCACTGATGTGAATGTGTTTCCACAGTGTATGACCAGATTCAGTTACTTTACCCGCTCTGCACTGATGTGAATGTGTTTCCACAGTGTATGACCAGATTATCAGAGGTCTTTGGGACCCACTCTCGTACACATATAGGCTTTGGGCCGTGTACTAGGGTGCTTAGCCTTTGGGGCAGCTCTGCGTACGTATGACCAGATTATCAGTTTATCAGATTATCAGATTTGAATGGTTTTGCCTTGTACATCGAGATTACTCTGTACATGTGCAAGGCTATTCATTGGGTACTTCTTGGTGTGACTATTAGTATATCACATTATGTTTATTCATATGTAGATTCACAGATTTCTGAATATCAGATGATAGTTCTTCAAATTATAGAATTTAGCTTATTCAAATACAGAATTACGATTTTAACTTATAGAAATGACAGCTTTATACAGATTTTTGTTGACACCAGATTAGCTATACTTGGCATATTTTTCAGTTGGTTATGCTGCACAAAGAGTAAGAATTTGTGATTTTAGCATGTTTCAGTTCTAAACAAATTATCAGAATTTAGTACTTCTTAAAGCTGTAAGAAATTAAATTAGATTTTTCAGTAAATATGTATTAATGGAATAGTGCATGTAAATACAATTTAGCCACTCACTGAGTTACAAGCTCACATCTTTTGTCATGTTTTCCTTATCAGGAGGCCGCTGAATTTGAGATACTTGGAAAGCCTGCTGCAGCCAGAGCCTGATTAACCACCATCTAGTTGCACGATTTTAATCATTTCATAGTATGTATTGTATTTTGGGGACTCACATTATAAAACTTTTGGTCTAATATTTTGTTGAGGCGCATTTAGTCGAAAGGTTGTAAAACTTGATGTAATGCATTGTGGTTGCGTTGTGGTGGCATTGGTGGTTTCCACAATGTTTGGTGTATGTGTTTTTATGAATATTTTTTGATTTTCAGGTTGGTTTTGTCAATATTTTAGGGGAAACCTTGTCAAAATTTTTATAAAAGATATTATAGTCCTTGATTAGTCAATTAGTCATAGAACAGTCTATGTGGCCTTGGTGGTGGGTCCAGCATCTAGCTGGAATTCATCATCGGCGCACGCCACGTCTGGGTCCACTAGGGACTCGAGGCGGGGTTGTGTCAATTGGTATCAGGGCATGGTTTTAGAGTTTGTAGGTAACACTGCATGTATCTGATGTTCATATATCATACATTACTGTAGGTGAGTCATGCGTGGTGGTGGCAGAACTCGCAGGCAGCGAAATCCAGTATCTCAAGCTCGTAATGCTCCTGAAGGAGGACATGTTGGAGAGGCCAGCGGGGCCGCAGAATCTGTTCACCAGTCACAGGTGCAACCTGACCCCATCACTGACAGAGTAGTTGCAGCTATCGCTTCCCTTCTACCGAATACTGACATGGATAACTCTATTGAGAGAGCCATGAAGCTTGGGGCAAATTTTTTCTTGGGTACATCAAATCCCGTTGATGCTAAACTCTGGATGAAAACCTTGGAGAGTATTTTTGATGTAATGGAATGTTCTGAGGAGAAGAAATTACGCCTTGCCGTATTTCTACTGAAGGGAGGAGCTGGTGATTGGTGGGCTTCGTTTCGAGGTCGATATCCGGATCCTAGTGTCATCACTTGGGACGATTTTCAGGGATGCTTTCTTTGAAACCTATTATCCTCCATTTTATCGTGATGCGAGACAAAATGAATTTTTAAGACTGGTACATGGGTCTATGTCAGTTGCTGAGTATCATGTGAAGTTTGTAGAACTGTCTAAGTATGCCAGTGCATTGATCGCTGAGGAGAGGGATAGGTGCAGACGGTTTGAGCAAGGATTGAGAACGGATATTCGGCCTATGGTTACTGCTCATGGGCATCATAATTTTGGTCTGTTGGTAGAGGCAGCGTTGAGGGTTGAGGCCGCCATTCGAGAGGGAGGTAATCAGGGAGCACAGATGACATTTCGAGGTGGTACAGTCAGACAGGACCTTTAGGAGAAAGGTCTAAGAAGAACAGAAGGGGATTTTGGCCCGGTGTCACTCATTCAAGCGGATTTAAATCTAAGTCTCGGAGTTCTGGGTCTAGTCAGGGATCAGGCCATAGTCAGAGTTCTGTACAGCAGTCAGTGGGGAGTCATTCTCATGTTCAGGGTTCTGCACAGAGACTTCAGAGAGCTAGACAGAATGAGGGTTCAGATCATCGTAGTTTTCCATAGTGCCAGTCTTGTGGGAGATTTCATCCAGGCGAGTGCCTCAGAGGAGCTGGAGTTTGTTACCAGTGTGGTCAGATGGGACACACGAGGAAAGATTGTCCAGCCCGATCTCAGCCTATTGGAGCATCTCAGGTACTATTGTCTCAGCCATGGATCAGTATGGGCAGACAGAGCCGGGATCAAAGAGCTACGACAGCAGGGTCGACAAGGGGTGCACAACCTAGTGTGGCTGGGAGCAGTGCTTCTAGACAGGGAGCCCAGGCAGGTCGATCCAGGACTCAGAGCAAAGTGTTTGCTATGACCCAGCAGGAGGCAGAGGAGTCACCAGATGTGGTAGTGGGTATGTTATCTATTTTTAGTAGAAATGCTCGTTGTTTGATTGATTCGGGTGCTACCCATTCCTTTATTTCTCATGCATTTGCTAGCTTTGCTGATAAGATGTCGGAGCCTTTAGACAGTGAATTGGTAGTAGCGACTCCCGTTGGGGATTCACTTTTAGCTAATCGGGTATACAGAGACTGTGGGATTAGAGTGAACGACCATGAGTTGAAAGCGGATCTAATTCCACTTGATATTCATGATTTTGATGTTATTTTGGGGATGGACTTTCTATCTAGGCATCGTGCTACAGTTGATTGTTTTCGTAAGGAAGTGATATTTAGAGGTCCAGGAGAGTTTGAAATTGTTCTCACTGGAGAGCGCAGAATTTTTCCATCTTGTGTAATATCTGCCCTAAATGCTCGGAGAATGCTCAAAAAGGGTTGTCATGCATATTTAGCTCATGTGATTGATACTCGGACCACTAAGCGGGAAATTGGTGATATACCCGTGGTGCGAGATTTTCTTGATGTCTTTCCAGAAGACCTTCCGGGATTACCCCCAGACAGGGAGATTGAGTTCTCTATTGATTTGATCCCCGGGACAGCACCTATTTCACAATCACCTTATCGGATGGTTCCGAAAGAGTTAAAGGAATTAAAGGTGCAATTACAAGATTTGGTTGATAAGGGTTTCATTAGACCCAGTGTATCCCCATGGGGAGCACCAGTTTTATTTGTGAAGAAGAAAGACGGCACTATGAGACTATGTATTGACTACCGACAGTTAAATAAGGTGACTATTTGCAATAAGTACCCTTTACCCCGCATTGACGATTTATTTGATCAACTTCGAGGTGCCTCGGTATTTTCAAAGATTGATTTACGTTCGGGGTATCATCAGCTCAGAATTAGAGACGTTGATGTACCAAAGACTGCTTTCAGATCTCGATATGGCCATTATGAATTCTTGGTGATACCATTTGGATTAACTAATGCCCCGGCTGCATTTATGGACTTGATGAATAGGGTGCTTCACCCATATCTTGATAAGTTTGTGATTGTTTTTATTGATGATATATTGGTATATTCTCGCAGTCGTGATGAGCATGCGGAGCACTTGAAAGTTATTTTGCAGACTTTGCGAGATAAGCAGTTGTATGCTAAGTTCAGCAAATGTCAATTTTGGCTGGATAAAGTGGGGTTTCTAGGCCATGTTATCTCTGCAGAGGGTATATATGTAGATCCGGTGAAAACAGAGGCTGTGAGGAGATGGGAACGTCCTACTAGAGTGACAGAGGTGCGGAGTTTCCTTGGTCTAGCAGGGTATTATCGTCGATTTATAGAGGGATTCTCCAAGATTGCCTTTCCCTTGACCAGTTTGACTCGGAAGGACTCCAAATTCGTGTGGACTGAGCATTGTGAGAAGAGTTTTCAGGAATTGAAGAATAGATTGGTTTCTGCTCCTATATTTACTATTCCTTCACCAGGTGAAGAGTTTACAGTGTATAGTGATGCTTTACACCAAGGATTGGGTTGTGTGTTGATGCAAAATGGAAAGGTTATAGCTTACGCTTCAAGACAATTGAAGAAGCATGAGTTAAACTACCCAACACATGATTTGGAGTTAGCTGCATTGGTGTTGGCATTGAAGATTTGGAGACATTATCTTTATGGTGAGAAATGTCAAATATTTACCGATCATAAGAGTTTGAAGTATATCTTTGATCAGAAAGAACTGAACTTGAGACAAAGAAGATGGTTAGAGTTGATAAAGGATTATGATTGTAAGATTGACTACCATCCGGGGAAAGCTAATGTGGTTGCAGATGCTCTTAGCAGAAAGACTAGTTCTTCCTCTCAATCCAATGCAGTATATGCTGCTTTGTTGTGTGAGTTCAGGAAGTTGCATACTCAGTTGTCAGCTACTACTTCGGGGGCGGTATTAGCTCATTTTCAGGTAAGACCTACTTTGATTGACAAGGTTATTAAAGCTCAATCTCAAGACTTGACATTAAGAATATTGAAGGCAGAAGTGAGTACTGGGTTAAGAACAGATTATGTGATAAAAGATGATGGTGCATTGGCTATGGGTAATAGATTATGCGTTCCACATATTCCAGAATTGAAGAATGAGATCTTAGAAGAGGCACATAGTTCTGCTTATGCTATGCATCCAGGTAGTATTAAAATGTACCACACATTGAGAGATCATTATTGGTGGTTGGGTATGAAGAGAGAGATAGCCGATTTTGTATCCAAGTGTCTGGTCTGTCAGCAGGTGAAGCCAGATCGTCAGAAAACAGTAGGACTTTTACAGCCATTGCCTATTCCAGAATGGAAGTGGGAGCACATTACTATGGACTTTTTATTTAATCTTTCTCGTACTCAGAATGGTCATGATGGTGTTTGGGTTATTGTTGATCGTTTGACTAAGATTGCCAGGTTTCTGCCGATCAAAGCTACTTATTCTTTAAATAAGTTAGCAAAGTTGTATGTGGACGAGATAGTTAGCTTATATGGTGCTCCAGTGTCTATTGTTTCTGATAGAGATCCTCGTTTTACATCCAAATTTTGGCCTAATTTACAGGAAGCCATGGGTACTAAGCTACATTTCAGTACAGCTTTTCATCCTCAGACTGATGGCCAGTCAGAGAGGACTATTCAGACTCTTGAGGATATGTTGAGGGCTTGTGTTTTAGAGTTCAAGGGTAGCTGGGATACTCATCTGGCTTTGATGGAGTTTGCTTATAATAACAGTTACCACTCCAGTATAGAAATGGCTCCTTTTGAAGCATTATATGGTAGGAAGTGCAGAACACCAGTATTTTGGGATGAAGTTGGTGAAAGAAAGTTAGTAGGCCCTGAATTGGTTCAAATGGCTTCAGAAAATGTGAGATTGGTAAGAGAAAATTTGAAAAGAGCACAAGACAGACAGAAAAGTTATGCAGATAGGCGCAGGAAAGATCTTGAATTTGCAGTTGGAAATAAAGTATTTTTGAAATTGTCACCTTGGAAGGGAGTGTTGAGATTTGGCAAGCGAGGGAAGTTGAGTCCACGATTTATTGGACCTTACCAGATTACTGAACGGATTGGCCCGGTTGCATATCGATTGGATTTGCCCGATGAATTATCTAGGATTCATGATGTTTTTCATGTTTCTATGCTTCGCAAGTACATTGCAGATGCTTCTCATGTGCTAGAGTCTCAGCCAATTCAATTGAAGGAGAATTTGACCTATTGATATGAATGTAAAATGCATATTTTTCCCTCTTTATTTTATGTGCTCGTATGATTATTTTGTGCTAAAATGTACTCAGTACGCTCATATTTTGATTTAGGTGGCAATTCTATGGATATGGCGTAATTTGGAAGAAATAGGTGAAAAATGATCAAAATGGAAGAAAGTGAAAGTTCAAGGACTAAAGTGCAAATATTCTAAACTTGTTTCTAACCTTGTGATGAAGATTCGAGAGTGTTAGAGGTCAATTGGATGAAGAAAGGATTCAAAGGGATGAAATATGGCCAAGACATTTTCACATATCAACTTTCAAGCTGAAAAGTTTTGCATCGGTTTTCAACCTCATATTGAGACCAATTTTGGACATGGTAAACGATCGAATTTGAAGATGGTCTCTGAATGAAAGTTGTAGCCCTTTGAGTTATCTTTCTAACGCATCTTGAATCGTCTCAATCGAACATCGGAAGAGAAAGTTATGATGAAAATACTGAAACATACGCAAAGTGGACAGATTTCTAGCGCTCAAGCGCTCTCCTATAGCGCTCAAGCGCCGCGCGCCGCCACAGATTTTAGGTTTTTATTGTTTGGGCCGCGAAAACTCGAGAAAAAGACTCCAAATTGGTCAACAATGTGTAGGGAAGTATAAATAGACCCAAGGAGGCAAAAACACAAGGAGAGAACCTCTCCAACTTGATTCTTTTCTATTTTTCTCTTAGATTCATGAATTGTAACTAAACTTTTACACTTGGTCGAAGGAGATTGAAGCCTCGGAACCACATATTGTGAGATCTAAATGGTTTTTCTTAATTTAATTCATGTTTTTGAGTATTGAATATTTTTCTGCACTTATTTCTATGATTGTTATGTTTAATTGCTAGGAGGCCTACTAGTTTATTATTCGTTGCAATCTACTGCTGAGTTAAATATCAAATCCGTAATTGTTTGATTCCTTTAACTTGTGAAGCACTAGGATTTGATGATTTTCTGCGATAGAGGTTATTGAATCTTAAGAAGAATGTTTAAATGGATTGAATGCAACCGCTGGTGTTTGTGTTATCTAGTTCATCGATTTCTCTATTGTTTAAAGCTGTTATTAAATTGAATCTTGAGCGCTGGTCTGGGGTTATTTAATAATTAGGGTTAATTAGAACGCTGGTTTCTAACTAACTAAAATTAAGGAGAAATAGGAAAATCATTCCAACGGTGAATATTCAAGATATGAATTGAATTATCCTTGCATCTATGATCAGTTGTGGATTTCCGAAGGTGGATATTGACTTAGACAAAGGTTAGTCTTTTGATTATTTTCGTTAATTTAGTTTTCATTGTTATTAATTGCATTATTTACAATTGTTTGCATACAAAAACCCCCCAATCATTGTACGGAGCATAAACTATTGAATTACACACTCTTCGTGGGATCGACCCTTACTTCCACTACTACATTAGTTTTAGAGGTTTAAGGACTATTTTTGGGTGCCTACGACAGCACACCACCTATATAGAAGAGCCGGTGAGAATTCTGGACAGAAAGGTGCAAAGTCAACGTAATCAGACAATTTCACTTGTCAAGGTACTTTGGAAGAATCAGACGGTAGAATGAGGATCAGATGTGTGAGCAATATCCTCATCTATTCGCTGATTAGCCAGATGTCCATCGAATTTCGAGGACGAAATTCTTTTAAGGAGGTAAGATTGTTACAACCCAAATTTTAATTAGTCAAAGTCAAATGTGGAATGGTCAAAGTCAATATCAATAAGGATTTAATTGGACTAAAATATTTTTGGGGTTAATTTTATTATTGGATATATGTGAGGGATTTAAAAAAATTAGATTGGAAGTTGATGACTTACTTATTCACTATGGGAAGTATAAGGACTCCATGTGCAAATCTCCACAATCTTTGACTAATTTCAACCCAATTATCTCATTCCTCTCACTGCTCACGCACAGACACGGCTTACGGGCAGAAGAGAAGAAAGGAGAGAAAAAGGGGAAGAAAAAGGAAGAAAAGAAAGGAAAAAATGGAAGAAAGGAAAGGAAAAAGGGGAAAGAAAAGGTAAGAATTAATTTCTTCAATTTTTGGGTTCGATTTATCCATTTATTCTCATGAGGCCGAAATTAATTATGTTGATTTCTAGGGTTTATATGGTCCAAAAATTTCTAATGGGAGGAGAAAAGTTTGATTTCTAGCTCAAGTTTCGTATTTGGTTAGCTTCCCTTTTGATTCAAGGTAAGTTATATCAATTTTGGCAAACCCTAGAAATTCTAAATTGGGTATTTTGGAATAAATTGTTGGAGAAATGATTATGTTGATATAATGCTCACTTGGAGGAATGTATTAATGGAACAAGGTGTCAAAGTTATGATGGAACTATGATTTCAAGTTTTCATTAAAGGGAAGATGGATATTTATTTTTATGGTTGTGATGGAAGTAATTTGATATATGGCAAGCTAGCAATGGAACTAGAAAGTGTAATTAGTTTCATTGGATTACATGATTTATGTTGGAGATTTAGTCATGTATTGAAGAAGTTTAGTTTAATCATTATTGCATTCGATATTAAAGGTCTTGGTTCGTCGTGGCTAAATTGGCTATTCATATCATATTTCAGGTGGTGACGAACAAATTGGAAACGTCTATCAGCCGATCTAGCTTGTAGCTCGTACTCTGTGAGTGGAAAAACTTACTTTCCAGAAATGAATAATTATTGAATTTATATCATATTAGGAACTTAATTATTTCCTATATTCGATTTGACAGCATGATTTCGAGAATTTAATGGATTTTATAGTTAATTCTTTTAATGTTAAATCCAGTTCATTTAAATTATTCATCTAGCATTTTATATTCATATTACGTGTTTCAACATAATAAAAGTTATTTTAAAACCACCAGAAAGTACCCAGGTGATTTTACCCCCGTCTGCACTGATGTGAATGTGTTTCCACAGTGTATGACCAGATTCAGTTACTTTACCCGCTCTGCACTGATGTGAATGTGTTTCCACAGTGTATGACCAGATTATCAGAGGTCTTTGGGACCCACTCTCGTACACATATAGGCTTTGGGCCGTGTACTAGGGTGCTTAGCCTTTGGGGCAGCTCTGCGTACGTATGACCAGATTATCAGTTTATCAGATTATCAGATTTGAATGGTTTTGCCTTGTACATCGAGATTACTCTGTACATGTGCAAGGCTATTCATTGGGTACTTCTTGGTGTGACTATTAGTATATCACATTATGTTTATTCATATGTAGATTCACAGATTTTCGAATATCAGATGATAGTTCCTTCAAATTATAGAATTTAGCTTATTCAAATACAGAATTACGATTTTAACTTATAGAAATGACAGCTTTATACAGATTTTTGTTGACACCAGATTAGCTATACTTGGCATATTTTTCAGTTGGTTATGCTGCACAAAGAGTAAGAATTTGTGATTTTAGCATGTTTCAGTTATAAACAGATAATCAGAATTTAGTATTTCTTAAAGCTGTAAGAAATTAAATTAGATTTTTCAGTAAATATTTATTAATGGAATAGTGCATGTAAATGCAATTTAGCCACTCACTGAGTTACAAGCTCACATCTTTTGTCATGTTTTCCTTATCAGGAGGCCCCTGAATTTGAGATACTTGGAAAGCCTGCTGCAGCCAGAGCCTGATTAACCACCATCTAGTTGCACGATTTTAATCATTTCATAGTATGTATTGTATTTTGGAGACTCACATTATAAAACTTTTGGTCTAATATTTTGTTGAGGCGCATTTAGTCGAAATGTTGTAAAACTTGATGTAATGCATTGTGGTTGCGTTGTGGTGGTATTGGTGGTTTCCACAATGTTTGGTGTAGGTGTTTTTATGAATATTTGTTGATTTTCAGGTTGGTTTTGTCAATATTTTAGGGGAAACCCTGTCAAAATTTTTATAAAAAATATTATAGTCCTTGATTAGTCAATTAGTCATAGAACAGTCTATGTGGCCTTGGTGGTGGATCCAGCATCTAGCTGGAATTCATCATCGGAGCACGCCACGTCTGGGTCCACTAGGGACTCGAGGCGGGGTTGTGACACTACAGATGCGTGGGCTTCTAAGCACATAACAGGTAAGCCAAGTATGTTAACTAACATTCAAAAATATTCTGGTTCCGACTCAATGCTAATTGGAGATGGATCGTCCGTGCCAAATCTTGCAATTGGAGACTCTTATATAGAGCAAAAAAAATTCGCCTTACCCCTAAATGATGTGTTATTAGTTCCAAACCTAACAAAGAATTTACTCTCTGTAAGTCGGTTAACTACTCAATTTCCTGTTAATTGTAAATTTTCTAATGTTTATTTTTGTGTTAAGGAATGGAAAACAGGACAAGCAATGATAACACGGAAATGCAAAGGCGGTCTCTAGGTCCTACCTACTTTACCAGAACCATATTTCTCTTTATCAATTCAGAGTTGGCATTGCAGAAGTTTGGCATCAACGCCTTGACCATCTCCATTTTTCAGCTTTGCAATTGCTAAAAAGTAAGGGACTGATTGATGTTGTAGGGACAACATTGATGTCGCAGGAAAGTTTAGTCATTTACCTTTATCTTGTTCAGAATACTCAAGTACTAGTATTTTTGGAAAAAAGATCATTGTGATTTGTGGGAATCTTCTCCCGTTCTTTCTATTGTAAAATTCAGATATTATGCTTGTTTGGTTGATGACTACTCTAAGTATACATGGATTATTCCTTTACGTCAAAAAAATTGATTTTTCAATGCATATCTAGACTTTGAGAAATATGCTGCTAGATAATTCAAACAAGTAAATAATGATCTTCCATTCAAATGGAGGTGTGAGATCATTTATTCCAAACTGTCAACTCACTTTCTTCCCACGGGTATTGTTCATCAAGTATCAGCCTCGTATACTCCTGAGCAAACTGGTATGGTGGAAAGATGCAATAGGAATATAAGAGAATTAGGTATAACTATGTTGTTTGATTGTGGTACTCCTTTATTTTTATGGATAGAAGCTTTCACTAAAGATGTTCATCTCTTGAATCAACTGCCCTCATCAGCTCTCAATTTTGAAATCCCATATTTTGCATTGCATGGAACTCAGTCAGTTTACTCCTCACTTCGAGCCTTTGGATCTAAGTAGTTTCCCTACACTTGGGACACACGACACCACAAGTTTGATCCTAAAACACTAATTTGCATTTTTGTTGGTTACAATGAAAACACGAGGCTTATAAATGTTCTTATCCATTAAGCTAAAGCTTTTTTATCTCCTAGCATGTTGTCTTCGATGAGTTAGTTTTTTCTTGTAAGTCTACAAACACATCCTGCATGGCAACAACAAAGCCACAGGTAATTAGTATTTTCAAAACTTGGTTACCACATACTGACACTTACTCTTCTGTATGGATGTCTTCAACATCTTCCACACCTCCATGTTTAATTCCTTTTAACGCCAATCCAAGATGTAGCATTATCTTAAAATTCCATGTCACCCGAAACTTCACCTCAACTTCTCCTTAGTGTAGTATCTCAAACCACAGCAGATAATATTGCAAATGACCCTCACGAGTTACCTCACAACATGGATTCACTAGAAACATCACCACAACACGAGTCACACACACCTAAAAATTTGGAAATATCCCAAGTCGTAGCCCTACAGCCCGTATCTGCACCTCAAGAACAAACACATTCTATGGTCACTTGATCTAAACTACGTGAGGTAAAACCCAATCCAAAATATGCCTAGACCACAATCATCTCTGCCAACATGCCTCGTAAGCCTCATAACATAAAAACGGCTTTAGCACACACTTGTTGGAAAATAACAATGAATGAAGAGCTTGCTGATCTACATCAAAACGAGACCTGGAAACTTGTTCCTCGCACGTATAACATGCATGTCGTTGGTTCTAAATGGGTATTTAAATCAAAACTTGAACTCGATGGCACTTTGGATTGACTCAAAGCAAGTTTGGTTTCAAAAGGATATCATCAAATTGATGGAGTAGACTACATTGAAACTTTTTCTCCAGTTATCGAACTAGGAACAATTCGTATGATTATAACTATAGCACTTGTTTAGTAGTGATCTATTCGTCAACTAGATGTAAAAAAATGCCCTTTTGCATGGTTGATTGTAAGCTCACGAGTAAACCGCTTGAAGCTAAAATAAAAACTTCTAATGAAATTCTCATGGAGGACCCCAGTTACTATCGATGACTTGTTGGAGCTTTACAATACATTATACTCAATCGCCTTGAGCTTTCATTTAGTGTTAACTATGTATCCCAGTTCATGCATATTCCCACGATGATGCACTTAAAAAGGGATCAACATAGCCTACGATATGACAAATGAACAACTGAAATGAGATTATATTTTTCTCCACACACAACACTTGATTTATTTGCTTTCTCATATAAAGATTGGGTAGGGTGCCCTACAAAAAAACGCTCAATCATGGGCTATATACATTCCTTGGAGGGAACCTCGTCTTACTGTGTGCCAAAAAACAATCTAAAATTTCACAATCAAGCACGGAAGCAGCGTCGCGCCATGGCTAACACAACAACCGACCTCACTTGGATGACCTTCATTCTCAAATACCTTTGATTTACAATGAAGTCTCATCACATGCTCTACTATGACAATCTCAATGCTCTTCATATGATAGTTAATCACGTATTCCATGCTCGAAGAAAACACATTGAGTTGGATTATTATTTTGTGCGTAAACGAGTTGCAAGTAGACTGCTTATCACTCAACATATTCCACTTATAACCAAGTTGCATACCTCTTTACAAAGCCATGTCAAAGGTAGCCCTTCATTATTTTTGCAAAAAAAAAAAAAAAAATTGCCTCCAACCCTAACAAAATTTGCGGGAGGGTATTAGCAACACAACACATCACAGCTCGTCACACTTAACAATTGTGAGAGTCAATGAAGCAATAAGGAAGTGCGGAATCCTTGGAAAAAAGGTTAAGACTCTCATAGTCTAGCCAAAATCAATGGAGAGAAATTCAAGTATATTGGAGCTTTAATCAGAACAAATTCAAACCAAAGTAATGATTAAACAAATCCTACAATAAGGAAAATTCAAATCAACATGAAGATCCATCTATTTCACAAAACAGATTTTATGGGATTCATAATAATTTTTTATTTACAACTGCATTATGTAATTTGCTTAAATACTTTTCCTTGTATTGCCTAAGTGTTCACGTTGCCAATTATTGAAAATAAGAAATGTTAACATTCAAACACTCACTTTGCTTTTTTCATTTTCTCGTCAATTCCAAAGTAAGAGGCTTTAGATTGCTTTTGGCAGCCAATTCAAAAATAACTTTGCCAGTTTTTGTCGATCCAGTAAAAGCAAGATGCAATAATTAGAGCAAATACATCAAGACATGCAATAATATAACTATATATGAAGTCTACTCGAATCTTTTTTTAGCATCTGAATTGGCATTGAACCAATACATGCAGCATTTTTTCCTACTACCTCATTCCATGTTATTTTAGTCTTCATCTTTTTTGGGGTTCCCCATCAACATTGATCATATCACTTTGCGCAATTGGTGAATATAAATCTTGTTTGTTTATTTTCAAAGCAAATCTACATACTTTCTGCGGTTTCTTTCTTTCTTTCTTTTCTCTATAAAATACATTCTCTCAATTCATATTTTACCACTTTGTGGCTAATGAGATTGTTAGAATTTGGGAGTGGTCCGAATTCTATTTGGGACATCTATTGGGAGTTGGTTATATATTTCGAAGCAGTGAAAGATGACAAGGAGAAAAATTCGGTAGAAGAATGCTCGCTAACTGTGTAGGAGACACTCGAGCGTTAATTTTAATAACTCCATCACTCACTAACCGCCGGCTAGCATTAAAGCAATGGATTGACAGCTCACTAGCTGCAAGACCGTAGCTCGAGTGATCATGTTATCCGATCAAAATTCTAATTGCAATTTTAGTAGTTTTTGAACTCCTATTCAGCCTCAAATACTCCGTTATTGATTATGCCTATTATATTAGGACTCCACCTGTTGTTAAACTCTTCTTTGCATTATATATGAGGAGTAAACCTCCTCGAAAAATTATCATACACAATTTGTAATTCTTTATATTTTATATTAGTGAATTATCCTTCCCTGATCGTGATTTTTTTCCTAATTGGATTTTCACGTGAATCTTGTGTTCTTGTTATTACTTTTCATATTGCCATATTCTCGTTTAAGTTCTATTAAGTTGTATAAGAGCGAGGTTTAATCAACTCAGAGTGAGATTTTATTTTTTGTGATGGCAATTATGAAATTTGATATTCCTCTCTTAGATCACAAAACCATATTTTCATTATGATAGGTAAAGATACAAGTATTGCTTGCTCAGATGGACTTGGATGATGCTTTATTAAGTTTTGATAAGATGCCCTCAACTTGGACGCTGAAGGAAAAACAACGCAATGATCGAAAGACCTTGTTTCAAATTTATCTTCATTTCTCGAATCAAATTCTCCACAACAATTTAAAGGAGAAAATAGCCACTTCATTATGGTTGAAACTAAAACAACTATTGATGATGAAAAGTTTAACTATTAAACAGCATTTGAAACAACGATTGTTGGTGTGTTGTCGTTAGCACCCAAAAATAGTTCTTAAACCTCTAAAACTAATGCAGTAGTGGAAGTAAGGGTCGATCCCACGAAGAGTGTGTAATTCAATATTTTATGCTTCGTACAATGATTTGGGGATTTTTGTATGCAAACAATTGTAAATAATGCAATTAATAACAATGAAAACTAAATTAACGAAAATAATCAAAAGACTAACCTTTGTCTAAGTCAATATCCACCTTCGGAAATCCACAACTGATCATAGATGCAAGGATAATTCAATTCATATCTTGAATATTCACCGTTGGAATGATTTTCCTATTTCTCCTTATTTTTAGTTAGTTAGAAACCAGCGTTCTAATTAACCCTAATTATTAAATAACCCCAGACCAGCGCTCAAGATTCAATTTAATAATAACTTTAAACAATAGAGAAATCGATGAACTAGATAACACAAACACCAGCGGTTGCATTCAATCCATTTAAACATTCTTCTTAAGATTCAATAACCTCTATCGCAGAAAATCATCAAATCCTAGTGCTTCACAAGTTAAAGGGATCAAACAATTACGGATTTGATATTTAACTCAGCGGTAGATTGCAATGAATAATAAACTAGTAGGCCTCCTAGCAATTAAACATAACAATCATAGAAATAAGTGCAGAAAAATATTCAATACTCAAAAACATGAATTAAATTAAGAAAAATCATTTAGATCTCACAATTTGTGGTTCCGAGACTTCAATCTCATTCGACCAAGTGTAAGAGTTTAGTTACAATTCATGAATATAAGAGAAAAATAGAGAAGAATAGAGTTGGGAGGCGTTCTCTACGTTCTGGTTCTGTTCTAGAGTTTATAAAGTGTAGAAAGATTTGTTTTCCATAAGTGTTTGATTGAAATTAGGAAACCAGAATTTTCGTCCCGGAAATGAACCATGCGGCCGCATGGTTTAGAGGCTTGCGGCCGCAAGGAACAAATGAAATTAGCACTTTAACTCTCGGGAATGGTCTATGCGGCCGCATGGAATTAAAGGCTTGCGGCCGCATGGTTTTACGAAACTTCCTCCGGACAGCCTTTAGTATTTTGGCCAGAACTTCTTCTACCGATATCCGATTGAAGCGATTTAAGATGCGTTGTAAAGATAACTCAAAGGGATAAAACTTTTATTCAGAGACCATATTCAAATTCAATCGTTTACCATGTCCACAATTGGTCTCAATATGAGGCTGAAAACCGATGCAAAACTTTTCAGCTTGAAAGTTGATCTGTGAAAATATCTTGGCCATATTTCATCCCTTTGAATCCTTTCTTCATCCAATTGACATCTAACACTCTCGAATCTTCATTACAAGGTTAGACACAAGTTTGGAATATTTGCACTTGAGTCCTTAAACTTTCACTTTCTTTCATTTTGGTCCTTTTTCACATATTTCTTCCAAATTACGCCATATCCATAGAATTGCCACCTAAATCAAAATATGAGTCTAATGAGTACATTTTGGCACAAAATAAACATACGAGCATATAAAATAAGGAGGAAAAAATATGCATTTTACATTCCTATCAATTGTATTCTCATCGCATGACAAAAGACACTTCTTTAGAAGATCACCTAATTGTCTTCAAGGAAATTGTCGCTGATCTACGGATCTCAGAAATGAAGTATGATAAAGAAGATTTATGGTTGATTTTGCTGTACTCAATGCATTTTTCATATATGTCTTTCAGAGGTACTGTTGTATACAGTCGTGATACTCTCACCATAAATGAAGTATATGATGTTCTATTTTAAATGGAGAAGATGAAGTAGTTTGTTAGATATGAGGCTCATGGAGAGGGCATTGTTATTCATGGTGGTTAGGTGAAGACGAAGTCCAATTTTAGCGATAAAATGTGTAATTATTACAAAATAAATGGGACATATTAGATTTGATTGCTATAAGTTGCAAAATCAGGAAGAAATAGCTGCCGTAAATTAGAAGGAAAAACAATCAGAAGATTCAGGTAAAGCTAGTGTTGCAGAAGATTGATATAGTGATGGACAACTTCTAGTTATTTCGATGATGACTTCAAACTTTATGAAGATTGGATTCTTCATACAACTTGCACATTTCATATGTATCCCAATCGAGATTCGTTTCAACATTTGAAACTTTTTCTAAAGGTTGTCGTGATAGGAAATAATGCGCTTTGTAAGATAGCTAGTATTGATAAGGTCAGAATTATAATACTTGATGGGACTGTCAGGACACTTGGTGATGTGAGACATATTCCAGGTTTGAAGATAAATTTTATATCATTAAGTACTCATGATTCAAAAGGTACAAGTACATTGGAGAATGTGGAGTCCAAAAGGTTAGCAAATATGTGTATTGTGATAAAAGGGCGGAAAATGTCGAGCCATTTGCCTTGTAAGGTTCTATAGAATCTATTAGGTTTATATATTGTGTTGACGATTCTGTGAACAAAAGGACAAACTTAAACGATTATAAATGTTTAGGGACTAAATTGTAAAGTTTTATAGTTGGTAGGTTAGCTTAGGATTTGTGGTTTCATGTTTGGAACAAGAAGAATTCATGGCGATTTTTCACTAACTGTTCATCGAAGTCATACTCGAGCGGATGAAGCAGGAACATCCTAGCTCAACCTTCACCCTACTGTTGCTCGAGCGAAACATCTTCCTCGCTTAAGCGAAGTATTATTCGGCCAGACCTAATTTCGATTTTCGAGACTTTTACTTGACCCATTTTACCTAAACTATCCAACCTATAAATAGGGACGCCGCATATTATATGAACAAGAGATTGAACATACTATTTTCTAGAAAGAATTCATCATACACAAGATCAAAAGTTCAATCCTTCAATCATATATGCGCTCATCATATTGAAAACATCAAATCCCTCAAAGAATTGCATTATTTGCTTGGGTCTATCAGAAAGATTGTGTCGCCAACTTTGCTGCATTGAAGATCAAGGAAGAATTTGAAGAACGAAGAGTTATTGGGAAGATCTACAAGAGATAAACTGCGTAAGGAGTCAGGATTGGAGTTCATGTGCTCATTCTAGAAGAACTGTTTTACAAAGAAGAGCCAAGATTGGTGTTAGTGTGCACATTTCAAGAAGGATGCTTCAAACTTCAGACAGGAGATCAAAAAGCTTGTGTCCTCAACTTTGCTGGTAGTGTGTAAGTTTATCAAAAGTTTATAATTGATCTTTGATTGACAAAGTGCTCGGAGTTTTTCCCGCGTTGGTTTTCTCCGTGAACAATTCTGGTGTTGTTTACTGCTTTTATTATTGTTTTGATATTACTACGGTATTCAAAGATAGGATCAATTGAATTGTTTGACTAATCACCTAGACATATTTAACTTGTGACTTGTTGATTGTTAATTAAAGTTTTAATTCCGCATTTACACATAATCACCCCCTCTATGTGTAGTTGTGTCAAATCTTGCGTTTTTCAGAATCTATTAATACAAATCAATAAAAATTAAGCACTCAGGTAGAGTTTAAGATTGGTTCAGTATTGTTGGAGTTTGGTTTAGGGTCTATATTAGATAATATAATTCAATCTAATTAAAAAATTGAGGATAATGTCGATTTGATGTCACAACCAGCGGTGCCAAAGTATTCTATTGTCAAAAATAGACCCAGAAGAGACAGTAGGCCTCCACAGAGGCATGGTGATGCTAATTTGGTTGATTATGCTTTAAGTGTGACCGAAGGAATTGAGTTTAGTGAAAAACCTTCTACCTATTCAGAAAAAACTGGTTGTGATGTTATTGCTTGTTGTAAGCAAAGTTGATATGGAAGATAATCATGTTGATATGATGACCAAGTCACTTCTTATATCCAAGTTTGACCATTGCTTCAATTTGTTTGGTTAGCCCTTAGATGCTTTTGGAGATAAGGTTGAGAGTTTTGTTGGAGAGTTTTTTGTTGAAAAATGAAATTTGTTCTTTGCATTGAAACTAGTGTCAATGTGGAGATTTGTTAGAATTTGGGAATGACCCAAATTCTATTTGGGAGATCTATTAGGAGTTGGTTATACATTTTGAAGGAGTCTTGAAGAAGTTAAAGACGATAAGAAGAAGAATTTGGCAAAAGAACGCTCACTAATAGCGCAGGAGGTGCTTGAGCGTTAATTTCAGTAACTCCACTGCTCGTTAACTACCTAGCCAGCATTCGAGCGATGGATTTTTCACTGGCTAACCATGAGACCTTTGCTCGAGCGATCATGTTATCCGACCAAAATTCTAATTGCGATTTTAGCAGTTTTTGGACTTCTATTCAACCTCAAATACTCCATTATTGGTTATGCCTATTACGTTAGGACTCTACATTTTGTTAGACTCTTCTTTGTATTATATATATAAGGAGCAAACCACTTGGAACAATCATCCTACACAATTTGTAATTCTCCATATTTGATATTAGTGAATTCTCATCATTTGTCCACGATTTTCCCCTTGTTGGGTTTTCGCGCAAATCTTATGATCTTGTTATTACTTTTCGTATTTCCATTTCTCATTTAAGTTCTAACAAAAATAGGACAACTTCTTAGTATGAAAGGATAACCAATAGAGAAATATAGGAAGAAGTACGACATTACAATAAAACAAGGCTACATTCAACAATTTGTATTGGTCTAAATCTATGAAACAAATATACAGATATGTAGACGTGGATATTGTAGACTGTTCATGAGGTTGATGATTTCATAGTGTTTGCAAAGGATTGCTCAAGAAGAAAGTCGAAGAATGGCATCATTACTTACTTCTTAGAAAAGGTTGTACAAGAGCGTTTTCATTTGAAATTTGAATTTATTTGGAGAAATTGAGGGCTTTGTTTAGGTAACTCCATGTTTCTGTCTTTGCAGCAAGAGAAGCGAAAATTATTAAGTTGTAAATTTTAATTATTGTCAATTCTAATTATTGTTATTTTGCGAAGTTGGTCACAGATCAACCTCTGCGATGAGATTCTTGTGGGGTTGACAGAGGGCAGAAGGCCCCCCCTCCCGAGAGTGCGAGAGACAGGGACCCTTGACCAAACTTTTATCAAGGATTATTTAGAAATTAGTATTCTTGTAAATTTTTATTAAGAAATTGGAGTTATTGTAAAATTCGATTTTACCCTAATTTATTTTATAAATAGGGAGCTTTCCTTAAACTTTTTTACTATCATCAAAAATGAAGAGAAAGAGAGGTTAGAAAATATAAGTGTACGATTATCTCTTGTAAACTTTTTTTCATCATAGTGAATTACTGTAGCGATGAAAAATGAATTAATCTCACATTAAGACCAACGTCTATAAATCTTGCATATGTTTTGATGTTTATTTTTCTTTCTACGAATTGATTATTTTCGATGGAATAGAGTTACAGTTTATAATTCTCAACTATGAGAAAGGGGAAAGGTGTTGAGCATCCCTACACTCAACAAAAGGTTGTCTGCAATTGCATTTACCATTAATAATTGGGGAATTTCGAATACCATGTAAGCATCCAAAATAATGACGAAAACTAACCCAGATTGGAACTAAGTATCCAACTTAGAAGAAAAAAACTCAATATTGTTGTTTCTCCTAATGAATCTGAGACTATTTACTCTTCATTGAAACAAGATTGAATCAAAAAAAAAACCGAAACAAAATAATAATACGAGCCCATCGAATTCTTATGATGAATTTGCTCCCTTCTACCGTGTTTAAAGGAAATTAGCAATTGTCTTTCAAGATAGGACGAATTTTTCCTCCCAAGGAAGCATCACAACAATATGTAAGAATTCCAAAAAAATACAACTTTATGTTTTGTAATCCAGAATTTGGAACAGAATATATAAAGTATTGCATTTGTCCATATCATGATGTTATTTACAATTATTTTGATGCATATAAGTGTATATACAACCTGAAATTCGTGTACATATCTTGTTATTGAAAAAGGTTATTTATAAAGTGTTTGTGGCCATTCAAACAGCATAAAAAGTCTTCTTACGAACAGTGATGATTGTTCAAACATCCTTCCAAATGAACAAAGATGCATGTTACATTCGGTCATATGTCACAAACAAACATCGATCATAGGTCATAAATGATGGGTCACAAACAAATAGTCAGTCACAACTAGAAAAACTTGTGAAAAAGCCTAACAATTCGAAACATAATACCGTAAACTAATTGTTAGACAAGTGTTTTAGTACCGGATACTATATTTGCAAGGTTGATACCGTATATGCAAAGTTTACTGTATATACAATAATTACCATATATGCATGAGTTACCGTATATACAATGATATCGTATATGCAAGAATTACTGTATATACAACGATTACCGTATTTGCAAGAATTACCGTATATCCAACAATTTAAACACCAAATTTCCACATACCATTTTTGCATATAATAGATTCAATTATATATAACAGATTTAATAATCTAGCATATAGAAAATGAATTAAAATTGGAAAACAATTTAAACAGTAAACTTTTAACCCAATGCCTATGTTACACACTGTTTCCTTAAAACATATTTGCTTCCTCACCGTACGTGCTTGAGATATAGTTTGAACGTATGCTTCCCAGGATATAACGGAAGAACAGTAGAATTTGAGCACCACATATTTTACTTCGACGAACTGAGTTAGTGTCCGAACAATATCACCACAAAGACTGAAATAAAAACTAAAAACGAAGACAAACTCGAATTGTATGCAGATGAATTTTTAGATAAAATTCTTGTATTGAAAAGAGGAAAAACGAGACATATATATATTAGCTCTTGAGAGTATAACTTGCCCATTCATATAATGACAATTACCATAAGAGTTTCAGGAGTTTCAACTGTTTCAGAAAATGAAAAGTCAGTTGAATAAAATAAAAATGTAGCAAAACGTGGACACTCCTAAGGGGCCAATTTTGCTACTTTCAGTCCGACATTCGTGTAAGCAGGTCGCGCCCTCACACAAGTCCAATGTTTGAAACTCATTTCGGTCCATGATTTGTACCCCCTGGGCGCGCACACGTGGAGAGAACCTCTATGCTACACATGATTACATCATTCTAAAGTGTAATTCTTTATAAAGTGATTTTAGTTTTCATCCATTTCCTATGTGGAACAAACATATTTTTTAATTTCCCACCAATATAAACTCATTTTAAGTGACACACTTTGAACTTCAATTTCTTATTCACTCGAGCATCAATTTTGGCAAGTAAATATATGATTTCGATGTACTCACGGAGGATAACACAAATCAATCTTGATTTTTCAAAATAGACAAACGGGTCCCACTCAAAACTCGTGCCAAAGTCGGCCAATATCTCATTTTTTCCAACAATAATTTCATTCAAGTATCCAAAGAATTTAATAGTTATAATTTGGCTAGAAAACTTTAATAAATTTTTCTCCAAAAAGATACATGTAAGATAAAGATCAGCACCCAAGCCCGTGCATGTGCCCTGTTGATCAAATGGCGATGGTGGTGTGAGCGTGTAGGCTTTGAATCGAACAAATAGGATCTAGGTCTCCCCCTTTTAAATACTAGTGGTAGCCCTTAGGACCCAAACTAATTGTCAAGCATTCACAATATAAACCAAACAAAATTTTTCAAGATTTCCTATGTGAGACAAGATTGAGCAAATCAATCAAATTCTCACTATACCAAGTTCCAAGAAGATTGCTTTGAATCAAAATATTTTATTAAAAACTGAATGATTTTTTACAAATAAATACATCATGTTAATCATCTCACGGATTAGAACATGAATTTATTTCCTTATATGCAACATATCAATTACGAAAGATTGTGGAATGTGGAGGATCGAATTGTTAAGATTGAAAGATGAAGGTCTAATGGTGAAAATAAGAAGGGACTCAAGCAGCTTAACAAAAGAAGAAATAAGGAACAAAGTGCAAAAAAGGAAAAATTTTACACCGTGCGGTCATGAGGGCATAAAACTAAGTTCGTGTAGCTCAACGGTTGAACCATGCAATCGCATGGTGATGTCCGATAGAAATTATTTTACGATAGAAATTATTTTATTTTCTAGTTTACTTCAACCTCTTCTTGGAAATCACTTAGGAAACTATTTTTTATCTAATTCTTGGACTATAAATACAACCTTTCATCCATAATACAAGAGGGAGAAGATAGAGAGGCTTGGAAAATACAAGATACATAACTCATTACAAAAAGAAGAAGCATAAGATAAGAAATTGACGTATTCTTTACAAAGCTTTGAAGAAGCGGTCATGATATAAATTACCAATTCTACATCTTTACATACATCTATAGCTCGTAGTTTAAGAAGATATCAATGAGATAATTCAAGATTCGAGAGTGTTTTTTATCTTTCTTTGAACGCTTAAATTTTGGTGGTGATGTAGCCATTCAATATGTGTTTTTATATAATTACGATATTCGGCTAGTTGTATAGATATTAGAATAACGTTGAACCCTATATTTTTTATGTTTAGTTAATTGGATACTTAAATATTTGTTTGATTTGAATGTTTATTATGATCTTAATATTTTCAATTAAATAGCCACTAATTGAATTAAAGTGTGATTTCTATTATTTTTCGGGAGATGGAAGAAGAAAGATGACACGATAACTATCATTTAAAGATCCTATAAACATTAGCGATAATGTCTATGCTTTGTATGATCATATTGAATGTTCTCGTGATTTAGTGCATCTTTATATGTCCGCATTCGGGAACAGGTGATTCCAAATGAATGTTATTAAATTGTGTTATTTAAGATGAAAGAATATAGGGGAGTTCTGAGTCTTGGTGCTTTAGCAATTACTATAATTTCTTAACCTTTTCTTTACTCTTAATTAGTTAAGTTAGTTGATCTTAGCTATAACTAGTAAATACAGCTCGTCTCATCTTAATTCCATGATTCAATTAAGTTAGGTTAATAAAAACAAATTAAGTACTTAGTCCTAGTGAGATCGGTTTTTGGATTCATAAATATTTTATTACTTGTTTACGATACCATCCACTTTGATAAAATTATAATCAACAACGAATTTTTGTCATCGCTTTCAATAATTAAATTACTTAGTTAAATTTTATTTAATTCTCGCTTTAGTCGATTTTCTCTTTTTCTTTTCTTTGTTCTTTTTCGGCTGATCTACTTGACTACTTATTTTCTTGATTTCATTAATGGGGAAAAAAGCAAAGCAAGAGACTAGCAAAACGTACCAATGATAGATCCTGATATGGATGATAAAGACATGCTATAGGAGATTTCTTCGCCCTGCAACAATTTATGATGAGGGATCAATTGCAAAATTTGATGATGTGGACTTTCCTTGGGATTAATATGGGAGTCACATCTACTGATCTTTGAAAAACAGGGTGTGCACAAATTTGGGGACAATTTTCCCTTGAGAGTTGAGACTAATATGGAAATCACAACTATCTTCCAAGAACTGAGTATGAATGACGTATACTAAGAAGACTTGCCCTTGGGAATATTATAAGGATTACCGGAACCTTGACCAAAAAATCTTAATAGTGGTAATTCCACCAATCATCTAAAGAATAAGAACTTGTACAAAAAGAAGAATTATTTACAATGGAACCAAACGAATCATTGACATTCAATGAAGTTAAAATTATCATGGAATTCTATGACTTTATTTATTGCTTTATTATTGAATATGTTATTAAGGCCGATGAGGAGTGTAAAAAATGGATAACTTGGAAAAATGAAAACAGAGGAAGATAAAATGTAGTGGTGAAGAATGAATGCTTCTATTATTTCACCACTTGAAATGATACAAAACGTGTAGTATATATGCAACAATGCTAACTAAATTGGTTACAAAATATTCTATGCAAGTAAATATCTAACTAAAATACTTACACATTAGCTGAATTACACATCAGAAAGAGCATCTTCTGGAAGTTTCCTTGTGTCTGGGTTAATTTATGTATACTCCAATATCCTCCCACGAGATGGAGTATAGAGGTTTTCTATCCCCATCTTGGATAAGTGTGACCGAAAAACATAAGAGGGAAGAACTTTAGTAAATATATCAGCAAGCTGAGTATGAGTGTTAACATGGAATGTTTTCAGACTACCATCTTGAAGCTTATCTCAAATTAGGTGGCAATCATCTAAGTTGCAATATGCTCTCAAATTCAAGGGCGAAGAGATGGAAAAGAAAAGACCTTGTCCTGGGGAAGACTTAATGTATTTAAGAACCTTATGTGCAGCATGTAAATGAGATACAATAGGAGAGGCCATGAATTGGCTAAGATTTTGGATAGCGTAGCTTATGTCTGGATGTGTAATTGTAAGATAGAGTAATCGTCCAATTAAGCATCGATAAGCAGCAGGGTCAGTAAGGGGTTGACCTAAGTATTTGCTCAATTTCAAATTTTGTTCCATATGGAGCTTAGAAGGTATAGCATCAAAAAAACCAAAGTCTGCAAGAACATCTAAAGCATATTTTCATTGACAAATGACAATTCCACGCTGTGAACGAGCTAATGCCCAAAAAATATCAGGGGTCCCTAGGGATTTAATGCGAAACTTAGCACTGAGAAATTATTGTAAAGTAGCAATGGAAGTCAAGTTTGAACTAGCAACAATAATGTCATCAACATAAATTAACAATGCTGTAAAAGAGTGATTTATGGCTAATGTAAAAAGACTGTAATCTGCCTTGCATTGTTGGAAACCAAAATCAAGAAGTGCACTAGAAAAGGTGGAGTACCACTAACGGAAAGCTTGTTTCAAGCCATAAAGACTCTTAAGTAGTTTACAAACTTACCCCGGATGTCCCTTGGAATAACCAAGAGATTTCTTCATGTATACTTCCTTATCGAGACTACCATGAAGGAACGCATTCTGAACATCTAATTGTTTCAAATATCGTCCCGTACTGCAGCAATAGCCAATAAATACCTTACAGTCACAAGTTTAGCTACGGGGGAGAATGTACCATGGAAGTCCACTCCCTTTTGTTGCATGTACCCTTTAGCAACTAGGCATGCCTTGTGACATTCTAAGGTACCATCGGAATTGTATTTTAGCTTGTAAACCCACTTACACCGAATGTCATGCTTATTATGAGGAAGAGTGGCAAGGATCTAAATGTGATTCTATTCAAAAGCAGAAAGTTCAGATTTCATTGCATCAAGCCAATGAGGATCCTTGACTGCCTCACCATAGGTAGTTGGATCTGTGTGAATTGATATTGAAGTTGTGAAAGCGTGAAATATGGGTGATAATTTTTTATAAGATAAAAAATGAGTAAGAGAAGAAGGTTTACATAAAGTGGGAAGGCTTATCTTAGGCGACGATGGAGAAGAGAGAATTGAACTAACCTACAAGGGTGATGAAGAAGCTAGTTGACAATGAAAATCTTGCAAGTATTTAGGGGCTGTACGAGTTCTGGTACACTTTTGAGTATGGTCAAGAAATATTGTGTCCCATCATGAGCTCCAACTGCACAAGGTCCCCAAAGGTCCACATGTATTAAATCAAATAATTGTGAGGTTTTATGTGTGCTGGTGGGAAAAGGCAAGCGATGTTGTTTTGCGAGTGGACAGATATGACAAACATGAGAGTTCATTGATTACGTATTAGAAACTACTACTGGATCTTAAATAAGTTGAATTCTGAAATTAGAAATATGGCCTAAATGATAATGCCACAAATTAAACTATATAGGAAAATGCATAACAGAAGTTGAAATCAAAACAATTAGAAAGAGAGTGCTCAAAATCAGATGGAGACACTAGACTAGGCTACAGGTGATATAGGTCGTACTCAACTTTACCCTTCCCAATTGTTGTCCAAGATGAAAGGCCATCATAAGAAAACAAGACAACAATGTAATTGAGAAGTAAGCTTTTGAATAGAAGTTAGATTAAAGGTAAAGGAAGGGACACAAAATACATCCTATAAAATTATGGATTCAGTTATCTACACAACTCTTATATGTGTGACAGGAGATAGAGTACCATTGGGCATCCTAACTGAATAAGAGACTAGAGAAGTTGTGGAAGTAAAATAGGAGATGCTAAAGATCATATGATCTGTAGCACCACTATCTATAATCGAAGTAGGTTGCAGTAGCACAGAATTTTGTGTTGTGAGCTGAAAGACAAAGTGATATACCAGACATGGATGGTGAAGGATTAGGTGTAGAAGACACTTTCTGAACATGATTGGCAGATGGTATAGCAGTAGAGGATCCCTTGGCTTTGAGCAATGTAAGCAACTCTTGATATTGACCATTGCTTAGTGAAATTGGGTTGGCATCTGCAACATCTTTGTCATCATCACGTTGGACAGAAGTTTGATTGGCATAGGTTCCAGTTGGTTTCTCTTTACCATGAAGCTTATGGCATGGGGGATAGCCATTAAGTTTGTAACATTTTTCAGCAACCTGACCCACCATATGACAGTAATTACATATTGGTGCCTCATCATTACCTGTCTTGAAATAAGAGTCAAAATGACGACTTGTAAATTTGTAGTAAGTACAATATGCCTTTTCCCTTTTAAAACCAAATGAATTTACAACAGACTTAGAGTGACCAAAATTTTTTTGTGCAGCTAGTGCAACAAATTCAGCAGAAGAGATGTAGGTGGATTCATTATCCGTTGTCTCTTCCGTTGCTAAATGTAGGAGAAGACCTTAGTTACAGATGGTAAGGGGTCGATTAGCATGAGTCGGTCACAAATATTAGAATAAGACTCGTTCAATCCCATCAAGAACTACATCACATAGTCGCGTTAATACATTTCTAGTATCAAATTTAGTTTGCCACAAGGTACATTCAGGTAGGGGATCATAGACCGAGAGCTCATCTCATAAGATTTTAAGTCTACCATAGTACATACTCACAGAGTTTTTTTCCTGAGTTAGATTCGATAAAACCTTCTTCAATTCATAAATTCGAGAACCATTTTGTTGAGAAAATCGCTCATGTGACTCTGTCCAGATTTCATTCACATAATCCACAAAAGCCATACTAGACCTAAGTTGTTGGCTAATGGAGTTGTAAATCCATGACACAATCATGTCATTGCAACGCTCCCATAGCTCCAAAAGAGGGTCATCAAGAGTTGTGGGTTTCTTCAGAGTTCAATTGATGAAACTAAGTTTATTCTTAGCTTGTAAGGCTCGCTGCATGGCTCATGCCCAGGTTTCATAGTTTGCAGTGGTGAGCAATTCAGTGACGAGAATTGTTCAGTGGTTGTTTGAGGACTCCAATTGATATGGATTGGAAGGATTTGCAATGTTGGTAAAAGGATTGATGATGACGTTGCTCTCCTCTATCATTGTGTTGTTATCCTCTGTCATGGCTCTGACACCATGTAAAAAATAGATAACTTGGAAAAATGAAAACAGAGGAAGATAAAATGCAGTGGTAGTAAAGAATGAAGGCTTCTAATATTTCACTACTAAATTGGGTACAAGTTTGTAGGATCCATGAAATTTGGTGCAAAATCAACCTACGCTAACTAAGCAAAGCATCAAAATTCCTATTCAAAGTATCGTGAAACATCGTTGCAAAAAGTCGGGCTATGACTATAAACAAGCGCTTATAGGAGGCCTGAATTTCTAGCCCTTTTATTATTTTACTTTTATAATTAGTAAGTTGGGATTTCATTGAGTACTCAGACACGTTTAATTATTAGCTTATGCTATTAAGTACTTCATATTTAGGATATTATTTCTAGCATCACAATCGTATTGAATTCCTTTCATCCCACACTCACAATCCATAAAGAATTAGCCCTAACATAACTTGTGTAATTATAATGGTAATGAACTATCTATCTCTTTATAGGTATGATCGAAACATATTAAAAGAATACACGATCAAGTGCTAGAGAAGAGTATCTTCATATACACGATGAGTATTGCTAACAGTTCTTTAAGATATTTTATGATTAAGGACAACGTGTAATTTAAGTTTGGAGTATATTAAGTTAGTTCATTATATTTGTTTGTTTATGTGATTTATCATAGAAATTCAAAAAAAAAAATTGAAAATTTTGGAAATATTAAAAATACTTTCTTATGGTCGAGTTTTGGAGTCCAAATTGAAAAAGTTGACAATCTAAGGTTCAAGTTGATCCCAATTACTTGGTCATTGCACTGGTCATGGAACATAGGAAAAAAAATATCTACACTCTAGTGTGGAGTTAATCTTGAGTAATCCGAATCTATTCATCACCAATATTTAGAAGACGATTTATCAGAAGAAAGGTTGTCTACAAGTTAGAATAAAAACTACCTCCGAAACCATAGAGAAGATCCAAAAACAGAATAAGGTACATAGTAAAAAAAAAAATTAAACATAAAGAAGAAAAATAAAAGAAAAGCAACAACAGAGCATATTGAAGTAGTCGCAAAATAATAGTAAGCATTGTTTCCATCAGGCTAAGCCTTGAATACTTAATTTAGGATTCAAATTTTTAGGTGAAGTTTGGAGGTTGAGATATTCAAATTTAGAAAGAATCATCACATATCAAGGTAGTTACTTTCGCTCATGAAACTCAACTCAACTTCAGCGAAAAAGGAATGAGAGTTGTTAAAAACCTTAGAGAAAAAATCGTGGGTGAGAGATTGCAAAATAAGTTTGAGAGCGTGCCTCTCGCGAAAAAGAAATGAAATATTTGATTATTGAGATCGAGAAAATAATCAGTTTAAAGAATCGTGAAGATTAAATTGATTATGTACACACTCATTGATTGGGCATTATTTAGGTAAAAAAAAAAAAAAAAAATTGGTAGCATTACTTATAAACCTCTTATGAATTGTCAAATAATTTAAATTCTTGATGTGAGTACAACACATTATAATTGGGTTGCAATTTAAATAACTTGTATTACTATTAGTCAAATGATATACTATTCCTTGCAATTGCAGTAGTTTCTTTATCTCGTTTATGTTCTATAGAACTAAATTATTTAGCCCATGTTTGAAACCTATTTTGAAGAAAAGAAAAATTTTGGAATAGTGATTAATGTGAGAATGTGTGGTGGAAAAGTGATGAAATGTTTTTGATTTGTGTGTAATATTGTTTTATTTGGAGAATGTGTGGTTAAAATGAAGAATGAAAAATGAGAATGAGGATGAGAATGAGAATGAAAAATTAATGGGTGTCAAACGGGGGTTTAATGTCCAGATTTGATGGGACCCAATCTCACCTTTATATCTTTTCTTTCAAAATGTTTGTAATTTTTTTTTTATAAACACTTAAATCAATTTATATTTACACATTTCAAAAAAATTACTAGACTACACATTTATCCACCTTCAATTCTATTTGTTTATAATTAAAAAATTTATAAATACAATCCAAAACATTCTTTAAGAATAGTAACATAACACAAATGGCTATTTCTAGAAATAGGATTGTGATATGGATTGTATAGCAAACTAAATGAGGGTTGATTCTTCATGAGCTGTAGATTACATTTCCAACTAGTAGGATGGTTGGAGAAGTCAGCCTATCGCCTAGTGATTTACAACATCTATATTTCAAGGAAGGCAACGAGAATTCGATCTTTTTGGGAAGTAGAATAGTAAGAGAGTTGGTCATGGTGGATTACTATTACAAACTTTTTTTTTCGCATTTAATAAATTCGTACTATTAATTCGTGGACAATGATCTTGTCTCAAATCTAATTCGACCCAATAATTTGCTAATTTATCATATGATGGTATAACTTCTTTGTCAATTTGAGATATTTCTTATGACATTCAAAGATTATGAAAAAAGAATATATATTATTATATATAAAGATTGTGCGGCCCACCTTGTTCACGAGGAACGAGTATCATTATATAATATCTTGGGTCAAAATTTCTTACTATATTTGACACCCATTTTGGGAGAAAAAGTATTTTTTGAACAGTGATTGATGGAAGAATGTGTTGTTAAAAAGTAAGGAAATTTTTTGAATTTATGTCTAATATTTTTTTTTGATAGAATGTGCGATTGAAATGAAGAAAAGAAAAAGAATGAGAATGGAAAAAAAATGGATATCAAAGTCTAAAAGTATATAGTATTTTGTTTTTATAAAGATTTCACTTGTAATTTTCCTGATTTAAAAAGAAAATAAAAAAGATACATACAAATTGCATAGATATTCCCATAAGGGTCCCCACTTCGTCAGATTTTGCAGCAAATACGGAAACCCTAAGCAACAGCCGCATCGTATCTTTCATTCACTTCCAGCAATAATAGTGCAATCATTATTTATCTCAAAATTGTCCAAGTTGATTAAAAATATTATTCTAATGGTCAACAACGCGATATGAATAGATTTATTAGATAATTGAAAATCAAATCTATGTCAAATTCTGAAAATACAAATCATTGCTCTCAGTCAGACATTTAAGAAATTATTTAAAAAAAAATCAAAATCAAAACCGATCTTGAATAACATAATTAATTCTAAAAGTATACTATATATAATTAATTAAGGAGTGAATTGTCCAAATAGGCACTGAACTTTAAGTCATGCTTTGAAAGGGTCATTGAACTTTAAAAATATTCAAGTGATCACTGAACTTTGTAAATCACCTCATTCATTACCAAACTTTGCAAAAAGTTTCTACGGGGATCACTAAACTTTGCAAAAGATTTCTTAGGAGATCACTGAATTAGTGATCCCTGAGAAATCTTTTGCAAAATTCAGTGATGAATGTGGTGATCTTTAAAGTTCAGCGATCTTGTAGAAATTTTTTACAAAGTTCAGTGATAATTTGAGTGATTTTGAAAGTTTAATAACCTCTTAGAAGTATGATGTAAAATTCAATGACTATTTAAGCAATTCACTCATTAAATAAGGGTGTTGACAGAATAAAAAATTGCTGTATACAGTTTGTCCATTCATTTTATTAGCTGTGTCCTGCATTATTGTACAATCACTCAAAAAGCAAAAGCAGAAACGCACAAATTAAGCAGATTCTCTTTCGTCATTTTTATTTATTATTATATATTAGTTAATTAATTGTGTCGACCATAAATTCTCTTGATTTTGACTCCATATAATAGAAAATATATATTATATATGACTGTGCTCACGCCTCGTCGTTGAAGTTTTAATTTTGCTTCAAATTCATCATCATTATAACTCTCCTATACAATTTAGTGTCCCTTTTTACGCTATTGTGTTAAAAAATATATATATGTGCTTTGTGTACAGAATATTGTACACACAAAAAATCAACAGACAACACACAACATATGTGGACTCGTATTTTTTGCAATATCTTATTTACCAGTGGAACCCATCTCCAGGTGAGATTTCTGGTGAAATCTTTCTAGTCAAATAGAATTATTTAAAAAAAAAAACACATTTCGAAAGTACGACTTTTGTATTAAAAAAAATGAGTTTTTATTACTTTCCGACCAATATAGCAAAAAAAAAAAAAGGTGAAAAAGATGAGAGTTTCACAGGTGTGACCATATTTTTTTTCCCTACCCACCGAATTTGGGTGAAATTTTTTAATATGATGAAAATGCTAGTTGTACATACGTGACTAGCATAATCTCTTAAAAAAGAATATTAAAATAATTCAAAAAATCAATTATACAGTAAACAATCTCAACTATACATTCATCAAATAAAATATTCTATCCACGAACCAATAAAATTACTTTATGGGTGTGTTTGAGCCACGTTACTTTTTAAGAATGTATTCTGAAGTAGTAAATTGATGGAGAATGTGTGGTTGAAAAAGAAAGAAAAATTATTAATGTGATGAAAAATATTATTTTATTGAAAAATATGTGGTTGAAAATTATTAGAAAAATGAGAATGAAAATTTGAATTGTATCATATAGGGACTAAATTTCAACCACGCATTCTCCAAAAAAAAAAAAATTATTCATTACATCATTATTCACAAACACACCCGTAATTTCTTGTCTATATATAAGTTGGAGATAGCAAAGGACTCTTGAGTCCGCTTGATTGTGAATCGCCATTGTAGAGGCTGCGGGAGGAGCTGGAGGAAGAGAAGGGTGCTGTTTCTGTCGATATGGAAGTCAATAATGGCGGCGGAGCGGTGGCGGACTTGCCGGAGTCTATCTCCTCTGTTATACCTGGCTGGTTTTCTGAGATTAGCCCTCTATGGCCGGGCAAGTTTCCACATCTCTACGTATACTTACGTATAATATATATGAATTGAATTGCTCTATTGAGTTTTTGGGCATTCATATCGTATTGAAGGATATTAACCTCAAAAGTGTGTGATTATGGGTTAATGAAATTGATTTTTTAAAAGGTTGGGAATTTTTTTTATTAAATTTGATAAATTCAGGTTGATGAATCAATTATTTGATTGTGTGTTTTGAATTTCATGTCTGTATGTATGTATGTATGCATTTAAGCATGTCCGTTTTACAGTTGGAATTTTTGTTTATGTTTCTGATTGGAATAAGGTTTTTGGTGGGTGGAGATGGTTGGTTGTCCTCTCTTTTATTTTGCTCTTCTTAATATTTTATTTCAATGTGTGGCATGGTTTGAAGAAATGATTTCTATCAATACAATTCAATATTCTTACATAATGAAAGAGACATGATGTCAAGCTTGGCTTTATAATGTTCTGGGTGTATTATTATTTTTATGAAAAACTCGTACTGATTTATGAAATGTATGTGGTCCTTTATTGTCATATAGTTTTTTCATAGTTTTTGGGACGGAGAACTTTAGCTCATGATACATGGAAGCAAGTATTTGTGTAGTAATACACTTGGGATACGTATTCTTACCAGCAATAATCTGGCGAGTTTTTTGGCTTTCCAATTTTTGTAATAGTTTTTGAAGGAGTTATATACCATATATCAATTTTACTTCAGTGTGCTCAACTCCTGTTTGCTTTCATAAAGTGATTAAATTTGTCCAATTGTAATGGTATCCTCTGTGTGTAAACTTTGTATTGTCAAATGTTGTTTTGGGATATAAAGCAGCATTCTCAATCTTTTGTATCGATGGCCACCTTAAACCATAAAAACAACAATTCAATTTTTGGTCGTAATTCATATAAATCTCAGGGTTACATGGTTTGGAAGCTCCAAATGACTATAAATATGGTGTTTACTTCATTGAGGAATAAAAACTTATCCAACATATGGGCAAGTTTCATGGCTTCTCTTCCCTCTACCCTCTATTCTAGTTTACATTAACTTCTCAAGGAAAAGGGGAACCTACATAACGGCCCGGATGGTGGGGGTGGAGAAGAAAAACTTCCAAATGTAATGATTGTTTTGAAAACAATGAGTTTATTTGATTTAACTTATCTTGTAAACCACTTTCTCTTCATTTGTCATGACTCTTATTGCTTTGGTGGAAATCATGCAGGGGAGGCTCATTCATTAAAAGTAGAGAAGTTATTATTCCAGGGGAAGTCTGATTACCAGAATGTCATGGTGTTTCAGGTATTCGATGGCCTTAAAATTTTTAGTTCTTCAGTTTGTTATTAACATATGAATGCCTCCTTTTGTGTTTCTGAATGCATAAATATGGTTTGTTTTTACTGCAGTCTTCAACTTATGGAAAGGTTCTTGTCTTGGATGGTGTAATTCAACTCACTGAGAGAGATGAATGTGCTTATCAAGAGATGATTACTCATCTCCCACTTTCCTCCATTTTGAACCCAAAGAAGGTATTTATGCTCTAATCTTTAACGTGAAAAATCGGATGGGTTCCCCCTTTAAGTAAATCACATTCACATTGTTATTCATTCTTCCCCACCTGGGGTTTGCTTGATTTCTGCGTAGACCTTTAGAAATCAGAATCTGTGAATCATTGGTGCTCTCTATTTTTCTCATTTTCCTTAATTCTTTTAATGTTGTTTTTAATTTCAGGTGCTTGTTATTGGAGGAGGAGATGGTGGTGTCTTGCGTGAAGTGGCTCGCCATTCTTCTGTTGAGCAGATAGACATCTGCGAGATTGACAAGATGGTCGTTGATGTGGGTTAATTCGACTTTTTCTCTTTCTTTTCATTTAATAATATATTCCTCTTTCTATTCTATTTCTTTGGATATTACATTTTAATCCTTAACTTAGAACTGCATTTTACTGGATTTTTTTGATCTTAAGTTTTGAAATTTTTTAACACTCTACTTGAAGCTTTTTGTCAGTACTGATCTATTGTCCTCCCTTCCAGGTTTCAAAACAATTTTTTCCCAATGTAGCTTTGGGATATGAGGATCCCCGTGTAACACTTCATATTGGAGATGGTACAGTCTTCTATAGTTTCTCTCTCCCCACATTCTTCCACTGCCTTTGTCTGTCTTAACTATAATTTTTAACTTCATCGAATTTATTACAACCTTGCAGGAGTAGCATTTTTGAATGCCGTTCCTGAAGGAACTTATGATGCAATTATAGTGGATTCTTCCGATCCCATCGGTAATAATGTGTTTCTAGCCGAGGTCTTTCTAGTAACTCCTTTTAAACTTCCCACCTGTCGAATGTTCAAGCTGTGTTTTACATGACTTAGGTCCGGCTCAGGAGTTATTTGAAAAACCTTTCTTTGAGTCATTAGCGAAAGCTCTTCGTCCTGGAGGTGTTATGTGTACTCAGGCTGAAAGCATATGGCTTCACATGCACATTATTGAAGAAATCGTTGCAAACTGTCGCCAGATTTTTAAAGGCTCTGTTAACTATGCCTGGACCACAGTTCCAACATACCCGAGGTATTTTCTCTTTTCCTCCTACTTTCTCATAGACAAATATGCATTTGGCATGTATATGGGGCAATACTTAGTTATTTTTCCCCCGTTGTTTTTTATGCCCTTCCCCCGCCTTTTGTATGGGTTAGGGGGTTCCAACAGTTCAATTACCCCTTCTTATATATCGATTAACCTTAATATTATAGTTTAAAGTTCTGTGTTCCCATATGAGAAGTGAGAACTACTATTTTGATTAGTTTGTGTGTGAAATCAGTCAATGGACATGGTTTTGTGCCACATCATTAACCTTGTTTATTGATTTTATTGCTGCATCTCCTTTTAGTGGTGTTATCGGGTTCATGCTCTGTTCTACGGAGGGTCCTGCAGTGGATTTTAAGCATCCAATCAGCCCAATAGATGCTGATGAGAGTCATGTGAAAACGAAAGGACCCTTGAAGTTCTACAACTCTGAGGTATGGCATTACATCTCATGGTTTCTCTTTGCAACTCTCTGTCATTCTTCTTGTATTGTTACTTCAAGTAAGTTTTGCTCTCCACCTCTCTTTCCAGATCCACTCTGCGGCTTTTTGTTTACCCTCATTTGCGAAAAAGGTAATTGAGTCAAAAACTACATGAATGAAGTTTCACAGAACAATTGAAGGAGTAGAATTTGAGCTTTCGTAGAGCTCCTTGCCCGAGTAGTCATTTAAATGCGTCACTTGGCCCTTAGCAGGTGGTCAAGTTTTGAATGAGTTTTTGAAGTAGTTAATTTGTTAATGAGATCGAGTCTATTATTGTCCGTGAGTCTAAATGTTCTTATTCTTCACACGATATATTTCTCAATTTTGTTTATGTTAGACAAGCTATTTCGTGCTTTACTTGAATATTAAATATACGTCGAACTTACTCGGGCAATGCATGTGTTATCATTTCTTAGGCTTGAATGGTTGAAAAAAAAAAGGGTAATAGAAGCGGCTCATCAAAACTTGGAGGGCTTGTTTTGTATACAATAACTGTATTCTATTTTTTTCAATGTTGTCCATCCTAATGTGGGGACAAAAAATCCGTGTCAAAATTTTCATTCAATGTAGTCCATCACATATGATGCACTAGTGCACGTCAACTCCCAACATTTTCGGGTCAATTTCATTTGGCACCTAAAAAAATTGAATAATGCTATTAAAAAGTTAGGTAAACATCAAACTAGTTTTTATTAAATTATTGGAAAATGCAAGTGAATGGCCCAAATGGAGAGAAAAATAGGCATGGGATTGTACGACTGAATTGATGGGCAAGGATTTGGGTAATTTGGTATGCGGGAAATAGGTTCTGTAAATGAGCCATTGCTAAAAATGTGGTGTCATTGATGGAGAATTACCAACAAAACTATTTCACGGGTATTCTCGACAATATTTTCGACAATTACATTCTATATTGTATGACCGAGGGATTCAATGATACAGTATTCCATATATGATATTTAGATACAATTATTGATAGAATGTTTTTGTCGATATAAAGTTTTGTCAGTACATCACTGATTGTAGTACCATCTGCAAATGACGTCGATTTTTGTTGATGAAACTGCAGAAGTGCTACTAATGATGACTTCACTGAGTATTGGTCATTAGTGCTCACTGACCGAAATTCTATTGGTCATTCTGCCATAATAACTTCGTGTTTTGTCAATGTGTTTCATTAACCTCACTATAATTTCCAATTGTGTGCTGAACATTGAATTAATCTAATTGTGGAATTTTGAATACGGGTTTCTTTTGAATTGAAAATGGTAGCGAAAAAGTACAAAAACATATAAATTTATATATTTCGTAATATATGTCGGGGAAAAAAAAAATTGTGATAAAACGTAACTTTGACAGTCATTCGTTCTCTTTTCTTATCTTATAATGATTGTATTTAATAATCGTTTCAATACTCTATTACTTAAATTGATTGGCTATTTGCACATGTTAACTAATAGATGAGGAAGAATCGATAAATATATTTAAAATGAAAAGTCAAAATAGAGTATTGTCGAAATTTACTAAAATTTTAATCTCTAAATTTAAATATAGTATTTACAAAATAGAGTTTCTTGGAAAAGTTGTAAGTGATTTTATTTGTATTTTGTAAGTTGAACATCAAATCAAACTATTTTTTTCTTTTTCTCACAAACCCTTTCATAATTTTAGGGTGGATTATGCAGCCAAGAGTACTTGAATGGGGAGATCTAATCTTGATCCTGGATTTTGCTAAAATTCATGGAAAAAGTGGACTAAAGTTTCTTAATTACAAAATTATGCACGTCGAAGTTGAGCTTACCTTGTTTGGTTAGAGAGGAAATTGACCGTAATTGCAATTTTACAAAATATTTACTGCAAGTCTGCAACCATGGTCTTTTTATTTATTATTTTTTTTAGCGAACTACACTTGAGTGTACTTGTAGATTTGAGGTTTGTGAGAGAATTACATTTTAATTTTGCCCCTGTTTATCTTTTTTTTTATTATTTGAGGAAAATGAGTTTTTAATGAAAGGCAAACAGGGCCTTAACAAACTTTCTCATAATGGATTTTCTTTTACAATATGTGATTTTTCTTTACTTTATATATATATATATATATATTGGATTCTTAATATTTACTAAATAAGGATTATAAATAAATAAAAAGTCTCAATTTCTAACATTATTGTCCGCCATAGTCTCCCATTTCCTAGATGTGCCTTGGCACGCCCGGGCCAACGTCCATTGGCACCCACCCGTAGTTCTTTAGTCATGAATGGTAAGGTAAACATAACACACAAAATTAAAGGGGAGTTTCGCAGGTTTTTTTTTTTTTTTGTCAAATACCAAGTGTTAACACTGCATTGGTCTATTTTTCTCAATCATCTAATCCAAAAATGCCACCTCTCTCCCTGTGAAACTTCCCTGTATGCATGGCTTTTTTCATCTATCTATGTCGACCACATTTATCGAAATTGTCCTTTCCAAATGAAACATGTTCGGAGTTGGAAGAAATTATAACTAATTTGACCTTAATTGGTGGAGTGCACGTCGACCAACTTTGGCCAATTACCACAAACTCAAGAAAAGCCAAGTTCAATACTTTTGAATGTGAAAAGATTTTTATAAATAATATGTTTACATAACTAAACGCGCTTTTTAGTCAAGAGAGACGTGAGTTGTGTGTTTCACCAATTTCTTTCTTATTGGCTAAGCTGTTTGAACTTTAAAAAGGTAAATTATATTCAAAATTAAGTGATAAGTACAAGGAAGGAGTAACTGTTAGAAAATGGAATGTTGCCGACCACGTATAAAAAGTCGAACCCCTCAAAATATATATATATATATATATATATATATGTGCGCGCGCGCGCAATTTGAGACCTTTAATTAAATTCTAGAAAATAACTTGCCATACATTATTTGTAACATCCCCAAAGCGCGTATTGATACCTACGAGTCGGATAGTCTCTATATTATTCATCTTCAATCGTATCAACATGCTCTCCGTCTCTTCGTGTGCTTGTTATCCTAAAATCTTGTTATTCATTATATTCTTCACCTATATTCTTCAATATTTTGAGCATTTGAATAAAGATTTTGATTTCTATATTATCTACATTGAAATTTCTATTATATTTGAAGAAAAAGAAAGGTACTTTTTGAAATCTTATGTACATTGGTCCTTTTATTGTTGAATATATAGTTGTACAACGGATTTCGCGTATTAAAATATAGAAATCGTTACAAATTGTATTTTTGAGAAATACAAATACATATGACTCTTATAATTGCAAAATCATCCGATTAATGATCTGAATGTTTGAAAACGAGGAGTCACGTGACTTGAATCATAGGTTTCAGGATTTATTGAGAATTTGACTTGTCGAGAGCTTGATTTGTTCGCACTTCGAAAATTTGGACTTGACCTTGATTTAATTTGAAGAAGACTTTGATCTTCTTGGATTTGCTTGATTTGAAGAAGATTTTGATCTTTTTCGTATTTGTCGGACTTGGAGTTGAGAAGATTTTTTCAACACTTAGTGGTTTTCTTTTATTCTTTTCTCTCATTTTTTTCTTGTAATAGACATTTGATCTTATTTATAGGGAAAATTCGTAGCCAGTTTTGGTAACCACTCAATTAATTCAAATTATAATTGAATAATTGTATATTTTGAAATAATGCGATGTGCCTTTAAAATTTTACGAGCATAGGCTTTAATTTAGTAAATTTAATTGGGCTAGTTATTTAAATCGACTCAATCCATTATATGTTATTTTTTTATGTAGTGCAGAACGACACTCCAGTCATTTTACATAGTGTAGAACGACACTATAGTCGTTATCTTCCATATATATATGTGTGTGTGTGTGTGTGTGTGTGTGTGTGTATAAAATTCTCGATAATGTTAGATCAACAAAGGTGATATGACCGTTGACATGGAGAGGAAGTGGACGTCCACGAAAAAAGAGAAAACAATCAGTCGGAGAGGTGCGCAAGTCTCGTAAGTATAGTGGTTGTTAGAAAACTAGGTATCATCGTATCACTTGTACAGATAGTGTACCACTCCGCGAGAGACATGAACGATGAAGATAATACGACACATATGCTGCTTTTGTAGTGTTACGATGTACTGCTTTTGAAATATTGAAAAAGGATGGTGGTGTTATGTTATAATGTACTACTTTCATCATTTTGAAAAGCAAACTATTTATAATGTTTAGAACGATTAAATTTGTCATTGTCTTAAACTCGATGAAGTCATAAAGGTAGTTATACTATTTTTTGTTACAATAAAACATCAATGGTGTTGTAACAACACTTGTGCCATTTTCAAAATGGTAACGACACTTGTACTGTTCTATTTTTCATGTTGATTAAGTAATGAGCATATCTCCCGAATGTTGTAAATGGCACATCCATCCTGTAACTTAAATGAGTTCAACTTATCGATTATCGGGTCTCGGACTGGTCGTGGCTGCTTATACTTGTGTTTACAGACATAACAACACAAGTGTCGTTTAAGGCACTTGTGCCATTCTGTTGATTTCTCCAATATTTTGCTACTTTTCTAAAGGAAAGACTTCAAGCATTAGACCCTCTAACTTAAGAAGGTAAAAAATGTTGATAATGTAACAACAAACGGTAGAATTGATATAGAATATATGGTATCAAACGATGAAATCACTAGTCTTGATCTAAATTCGTTTGAAAGTATTAGTAATGAGCATATTTCTAGAATGTTGTAGATGGCATGTCCATCCTGCAACTTAAATGAGTTTAGGTTATCGATTATCGTGGCTCAGACGAGTCGTGGCTTCTTATACTCATGTTTACAGACATAACAACACAAGGGTCGTTAAACTGCACTTGTGTCGTTCTGTTGATTTCTCCAATTTTTTGCTACTTTTCCCGCGGAACGACCTCAAGCATTGGACCCCTAACTTAAGAAGGTCGAAAATGTTGATTTGTAACGACTAGCAGAAGAATTGATATAGAATATATAGTATCAAACGATAAAATCACAAGTCTTAATCCAAATTTGTTTGAAAGTATAAGTAATAAGCATATCTCTCGAATGTTGTAAACGACACGTCCATTCTGCAACTTAAGGTTTTCTTATCGATTATTGGGTCTCGTTAGAAAGTATAAGTAATGAGCATATCTTCAAATATTGTAAACGGTACGTCCATCCGACAACTTTAATGAATTTAGCTTATCGATTATCGAGGCTCGGATGGGTCGTGGCTGATTATATTCGTGTTTATAGACGGAACGACACAAGTATTGTTTAACATTACTTGTATTTTTCTGTTGATTTCTCTAATATTTTACTGCTTTTCCAATGCAACGAACTCAAGCATTGGACCTCCTAATTCAAGAAAGTCATAATTATTGATAATATGATAAATAACGGTAGAATTGATATAGATTATATGATATCCAATGGTGAAATAACAAGTCATGATCTATATTCGTTAGAAAATATAAGTAATGAGCATATCTCTCGAATGTTTTAAATGGCTTGTCCATCCTGCAACTTTAATGAGTTCAACTTATTGATTATCGGGGATGTCGGGGCAACTTATACTTATGGTTATGGATAGAATAACACATTAACGACACTTGTGTCGTTCTGTTGATTTCTCCAACATTTTGCTTGTTTTCCAACGCAACGAACTCAAGCATTAAACTCCCTAACTTAAGAAAGTTTGAAATGTGTGATTATGTGACAAATAACAGTAGAATTGACATACATTATATGATATCCAATGGTGAAATCACAAGTCATGATCTATATTCGATAGAAAATATAGGTAATGAGCATATATCTCGAATATTGTAAACAGCATGTCCATCCTACAACTTTAATGAGTTCAGCTTATCGATTATCAGGGCTCGAATGGGTCGTGACTGCTTATACTCATGTTTATGAGCAAAACAAAACGAGACAATTGTCGTTTAATGGTGATTTCTTCAATATTTTGCTTTTTTTTTTCAACGCAATGAACTCAAGCATTGGACAATTTAAGAAAGTCTGAAATGTTGATTATATGACAAATAACGATAGAATTTGCATAGATTATATAATATCCAATGGTGAAATCACAAGTCATGATCTACATTTGTTAGAAAATATAAGTAATGAGGACATCTCTCAAATGTTGTAAACATCACATCCTTCCTGCAATTTTAATGAGTTCAGCTTATTGATTGTCAGGGCTCGAACAGGCCGTGGCTACTTATACTAATGTTTATGGACAGAACGACACAAGTGTCGTTTAACGGCACTTGTGCCGTTCTGTTGATTTTTTCAATATTTTGCTTCTTTTTCAACACAACAAATTCGAGCATTGGACCCTCTAACTTAAAAAAGCCTGAAATGTTAATTATGTGAGAAATAACGATAGAATTGAGATAGATTATATGATATCCAGTGGTGAAATCACAAGTCATGGTTTTCATTCGTTAGAAAATTAGAAGTAATGAGCATATCTCGCGAACGTTATAAATGTCTATCTCCATCCTGCAACTTTAATGAGTTCAACTTATCGATCATCGGGGCTCGGACGGGTCATGGTTGCTTATACTCGTGTTTATAAATAAAACACCACAAGTGTCATTTTCTACACAGTAACAACACTTGTGTCGTTCTCATGACCAAATTTTTGTATTGTTATAACGTCAATTGTGCCGTTCTTGTAGATCTTTTAATAATTCAGTAACGGCACAAGTGTCGTTATCATGGACTTATATTTACAAACATAACGATAGTTATACCATTCTGATAGACATTCTCATCTCATTAACGATAGTTATACCATTCTGATTGAACTGACATAAATTATATAATATCGAGTTGGCAAAATCATAAGTCATTGTATTAGTTCCTTAGAAAATATAATTAAAGTACATATCATGACTTTTGTAAACGACATGTTCATCTTGCAACTGAAATGAGTTCAACTCATTGGTTCCTGGAGAACGAACGAGTCGTGGATACTTATACTCGTGTTTATAGATAGAATGGCATGATGGTCTTTTTCATTTCAGTAACGGCTCTTATGTCATTTTGTTAATTTTCATGTATTTTACTTCTTTTTCAACACAAAGACATTGGATTTCTTAACTTAAGAAAGTTAGAAAAGTTGATCATATGAAGAAAGATAGTTCAATTGACAAAGATTATACGATATCGACATTTTCATCTCAATAGCGGTGCAAGTTTCGTTCTCATAGACGTTCTTATCTGAGTAACAACACGTGTTCTCATGGACACTTATATTTGAAAACATAACAACACTTGTGTCGTTCTCGTGTGAAGAAAAACAAGTCATTCTACTTATTCATTAGAATATAAATAATGAGCATATCTCTCAACTTTTGTAAACATGACATCCATCTTACAACTTAAATGAGTTCAACTTATGATTCTCGGGACACGAATGTGACGTGGCTACTTATAATCATGTTTACAGATAGAACGACACAAGTGCTATTTTTTTCTCAATAACTTTACTTGTGCCATTCTATTATTTTCTGCTCTATTTTGATTTGTTTCCATCATAACAACATCAAGCAATGGAAATGTGATAAAGAACGATTGAAATTATATAAATTATAATGGACTCTTACAAGTCAATAACAACATTTGTGTTGTTCTCAAGAGCGTTTTAATCTCAATAACGACATTTGTGTCGTTCTCATGGACACTTATAAGTCCAATAACAATATTTGTGTCGTTTTCTTGAGACACAACACAGTAAAGCTACCCACCAATATTTAACTAAAGGCAAACATATACTATAGAAAAAATCCGTCTCCTAGAATAAAGTCATCCTACCGATATGCGCAGTTTCAAATGTAGTCTACAACTTTTTTCGCATTGTCCAAAACATCAAAATCCTCAAAATTTGAATGAAAAAGTTATATACTTTGAAATAAACTAATTTTAAAGGATACTGTACAACACTAATAGTCTAATCCTAAGCTCTGGTCACCCTAGAATCATAAATAATTTTAAGGGATACTGTACAACACTAATAGTCTGATCCTAAGCTTTGGTCACCCTTGAATCACATCCCCCACCACTATAATTGCCATTATTTCCATCACTACCACTGTATTAATATGTGTTTCTCCCACCTTGATTATAAGAATTATCTCTTCTAAAATCAGGACCACCAAAATGCCCACCACACCTACTTTTACCTCTATATAGAGCTCGATTTGCAAACTTAATCAGCCAATGTGTGCCTCATGATTGGCTTCCTAGATCAAATCAGTTAGTGGCTTTGCTAGTGATGAATTGTTCTTTGTTAAAGAAAATGGTGGCGAATCTTGTTTTTCTAGTACGGCCTATACGTCTAATCCGTTATACATAATCATCAATATCATTAGAGAGATCAATGTTGATAGCATGAGCAACATGAGGAATTTCAAGACCACAATTTGCTACATCAGTCACAACCAAAATTAGTGTCTTTACACTCTTAAACAATCTCAATACTAGTTCTCTTTCTTGGAACAACAGGTAAATGAAAGTCAAATCAAGTAATAATCAATGTATTCGTAATGAAACAACAATTACGCAACTAAAGAATAAAAAGATTCAATAAAGAAGGGGATACACAATATTTTAAGTTGCAAACTTACATACATTGTTTAGTAGGTTAGGATCCATTCTATAAATAAGAGTACTATAGTAAAAATAGCAAAACATAATATGAAGAAATTCTGAAATCAACAAGTGTAAAGTTCAATAATATGACTCCTAGAAAGTCACGAAATACAATAAAGCATAATATGAACAATTTTACTAAAAAATGTCAAATTACTTAAATCGCATTACGTAGCTCTCTAACTCTTAGGGCATATCAAAGAACAAGCAATTTTTTTAGTTAAAAGAAAGCGAGAACTCTGAGATTTTATTAATTTGCCCTCACTTGTAACGGAGGAATACCGTGGTTACATGAAAATAATGAAAGCAAAAAATGAAGAAGTACTACTTCCCTTTCAATAAAACTAAATGACAAAGATTAAGCAGTAAACGAGAAAGTACTACTCCATTTACAACAAAAACAACTGCAAATTTAGCCAAAAATAAGAATTGAAAATAAAATCAAAATTAAACTCTGACACTGGGCAATCTATGTCTGTCAATTTGTACTAGTGCCCTACTATGTCGTGGTAGGTCACGTGGTTCATAGCAAGAGCATCTGCAACCTGATTTCGTTCTCTATAAATGTGAGAAATTGTATCTTTGTCGAAAGATATGATATTTGTGATACGTCTTAGTATGCCCTGAATAGCCCGTGATCCTCCTCCTCTAGTAATGCAGTGAATAGCTACTGTAGAATTAGATTCTACCTCAATCGCTGAAAACCCAAGACCATGAGCTAGTAAAATCCCATCAAGAATAGCCCAGAGATCTTCCTCTAATATCAAGCGTGGTCCATACGAAATTGAGAAAACCCTAATACACTGTCATGTGTGGTCTCTGATGATGCTTCCCCCACTCGCAAAGTCATCATTGACACACCCATCAGTATTAATCTTGACAGATCCGACTGATGGAGTACGCCACCAAACTAGAATACGGGAAGATGGAGATGGGGATCCATAAAAATACCAAATATGGGTGCAAGTGTCAAATTCTTTCGCCAATGTATCACTCGAAGCAGTCTTCCCTTATGAAAAAAAGAAATCACGCAATAAACCCTTCAAATGATACGTTTGGCAACAATATGAATACCCATATACTTCGCATCATTCCTTGCGGTCCAAAAGGTACTAAAATATCAGTAGAGGAATGATAATGTGAATGTGTATGCAATGAACATAATATCCCGAATACCTCTATCTTTGGAATCTCTATCTGACTCGCTCTCCTGAATTTATAGGTATCTAAAAATTATCTCCAAAATGTTGCCATACCTGATTGGAGATGCTGCTGCCAGTGAAAATATGATTGATAGTCTCAGTCTCATAACAACACTGACAGCGATAAGCCATATGTCATCCAATCCTCCCCTGAATAACCATATCTACTGGAATGAGGTCCTGCCATAATCTCCAGTAGAAGGATGAAACATTGACGGGCAAAATGGAACTCCATAGTAATCGGTATGAATCATGATATTGGCATCCCGACCGTACAAGCTGCCAGCGGACTTGGTAGTGAAGCTACCATCTGATGTATTTTACCAAAAAATTCGATCTAGGGTATCTGCACATAAAGGTATAGCCCTTATCTGCTCCACCACTAGAGAAAGGAGAACCAGTAATAAACATCTAATATTCCACCCAATATCAACAAAAAAATCATACACCCTCGCAGATGTGTGCTGCCGGTGTAGGAATAGGGATGCCAAAGTGGTCTTACCCATCCAGTAGTCATGCCAAAAGAAAATATGACCTAGACCAAGGTGCCAAGTAAAATATGGCTCTATTCGGGAACCAACTAATTTCAACATCTTCCAGATAGAAGAGGCTGAGTAAGGAACTGCTACAAATAAAGGGTATGTCACTATACAATACTTGTCTTGTAAAAACTGGGCCAAAGAGATCTCTGAGAACGGAACAACCACCAGAGCTTCATGGAGAAGGTGTTCACCACATCTTGTAATCTCCTAAAGTCTAGATCACATTCATCAGTAGGAAGAAACATCTCATTCTAGCTCCGCCAATGTAAACGACGTGCCCGATCTTTGGAACCCCACAAGAATCGCGCAAATATGCTCTCTAGTTTCTTCAGGATAGTTTTAGGAAGCTGCATGATCTGAAGAATGTGTAATGCCGTGGAAGAGAGAACTGGCATCGACAAAGTAATACAACCCCCATATGATAGAAGACGTGAAGCCCAACTAGAGATCTTGTTCATGACCTTCTGGATAAGGTCATTATAAATGAAGCTCCTCTTGGCCCCATTGAATATGGAGACTCCCAGATAAGTGAACGGCTGCTGCTGGTGTCGAAAACCAGTTAAAATCTCTAGTCGTCTGATCTGACTAATAAACGCCCGTTTGGGTAGTATGAGTCCGCTTTTGTCTCTATTCACCAACTGACTAGAGACCCCCTCATAATGCTCTAGACAACCAAGAATTCTCCTGATAGACTGTTTCTGACCGTTGGCGAATATGATCATATCATTAGCAAATGAAAGGTGTGAGATAAGAGTACTACCACCATGCCGATAACACATATTGGGATACTCTTGAAACCTCTGAGTGAGTAGGTATGAGAAGTAATCTGCAGCTATAATGCGCAAGGATGGCTAGATAGGATCTTTCTATCTAAGTCCTCGAGAGGAAGGGGAAAATCACAAGGGCAACCATTTAGGAGAATAGAAAAATAACACTCCGAGATACGCCTATTAATCCTGTCAATCCAGATCCGATTAAATCCAAATGCCTCTAATACAGAATAAATGAAGCTCCAATCCATGCAATAATAAGCTTTAGTCATGACAAGTTTTAGCATAGTGTTACCCCCCTCACATTCTATCATCCTAAGTATGGAGAAGCTCCTGAACCAAAAAAATATATTGTCCCCAATTAGGCGACCAGGGATGAACCCACTTTGTTGTGGATAGATAATGCACGATAACAAAATACTTAATCTGGTGTTCAACAACTTAGTAATAAGCTTATACACAGTACATAAACTGATAGGTTTGAAGTCGGTCCATCTACAAGCACCGTCCCTCTTAGGGAACAAGACTATAGTGGTAGCAGCAAAACCCCGTGAAAGATGGCTGCCGTAAAAAAAGTCTAAGACTGCCATGTATACATTGTCCTAAATAATGTCCCAATAATGTTGGAAGAATATGGATAAGAATCCGTCCGGTCTGGCTGCACTGTCAGCATCCATACTAAACACCGCCTCCCGAACCTTATGAATCAAAGGAATGCGGTTTATTGTCAAATTATCATCCTCCATCAAAAGCCTAGGGATTATATCAAAACGAATGGGGTTCAACGACTGTGTAGGAACGGATAGAAGATACTGGTAGAATGCAATAGCAGAAGACTGAATGTCAACAGGAGTTGCTAAGATAACCCATGTTTGCATCCTGATGGACCTGCTGATACACGGTTTGATCCTACGTCCTTGAACCATCACATGGAAATAACGGGTATTATGATCTCCTTCACAATTTATAGGAATGCTAATAAATGAATTTCTTTTTAACCCATTATCTTCGAAACCCCAAATGTATCAAAAATCCATCCACATTAAAAAAAAAAAACTCAACTAAAACTAAATTAAATATACAAATAAATCATGAAACCATAAAAAATGCCCTTTTTACATTTTTTTTTTTCATTCTAAACTTACACCAATGGAAGCACAAAATCTCGTTTCAAAAGGAAAAACAAAAATAGATGGAAGGAAAAATTACTATTTTTTTTTTTTGTTATATTAGCTTGTACCGAAGAGAGATGAAGTAATGTGATATAAATTTGAATCAAAGAAGAAGTTTTTTGTAATCTTGAAAGGTTTTGAAAATTAAGGTGAAGAACATGGTTTTAAAATTCAAATTTGGGAATAGGGTTTCATAGTGAAAATGGAGAAGAAAGAACTAGGTGAAATGAAACAAGTTTGGTGAATAATTTGATATAAATTGACGGGCAACTTTGTCATTTTACCGTTTAAAACATTTTAAAATTTTTCATTCTAATTTAATGTTGGTCAAAGGCCATTTGTTCAACCTCATTGGCCAACCTGGCTATTTGGCCAAATTTCCCTATTATTTACATGGTCGAAGAGAATAGTGAACAGTATTCATTTAAATTTATGTGTACTAAAGAATTGACGTTTTTTGGATTTAAAATTATTCCTAAAAATGAATATTTCAGCTCTTGCATCAATAAAGAACAAATCAAAATATGATGCTTAGCTGATGTTTGGCTCATATGTATAAATTATTTATAAATAGTCGAGTAACTTTTTATTCACATTTTGAAAGACTTATAAGTATTACTCACTTATACACAATTCGTTTTTATATATTTATTAAATCATTAATAAATACTTTTCAAATATGCTTTCAGTGTCATATTCCATCCTCAAATACAAACAACAAGAAAGCATCGATTAGATATTGTCCATTGAAACATTAGACTAGATCAAATGCAATTTGACAATGTCACGATAATGGAAAGTCAAAACTTCTCATCATAATGGTGCTTACATGATCCAATTGATATCAAATGAAAAAAAAAATTACAAGAATTCTGCTTGTAACTACGTGCAAATAATATTATTTGAAAAATTTTTGCTAGTCTAAATTATCTAAAACTCTGAAATTTGATAAAGGAAAAATTAGTTTTCCATGTTCTTACACCTTTTCCTCTCGTGTGTCATGACTTCTTGCATTAAAAATAAAAAATAAAAGTAACATTTTATAGACCTAGTATCGTGTTCAAGACTCATATTAAAAATGTGTATAGATTCGTCCTCTTCTTTTTGTAATTTCTCTTTTATTATTAATAAATTAAAGTATTTTGGCTATAAAAGAATGTGGGGACAGAAAGCCAGTCTTGAATATTTTTTTTACGTACTTTGAGGGAAAGAAATTTGGTTGATAAAAAAGAAAACAAATTTAGTTAAAAAATGATTTGTTTTTTTAAATTAATAGTGGAAATCCTTTTCAACGCATTATTCATAAGAGTTTTGCTATTTGTACATGTACTAGTCCAACTTTATTAACTTTATTTTTTCGATTCTTTAAACTTGTGAGAATAAAAATGTTTCCTTTGAATTTTAACGAAATATGTATTTTCTTGAGCAATTTCTTGCACCAAAGCAATATTTCTAGTCTTGAGTCCCTAAAAACGGCAATAATATATTTGTTGTTATTGTTGTTATTATTTTTAGGGAAAAATTCATTTCTCCTACTTTTAATATATATTATTTCAAAAATAAAAAAATAACTTTCAAGTTTCTAAAATCAGATATTTGACACACACACACACATATATTTCGGTGATCGTTCCGGCGACTTCTCCGATGACCGTTCGGCGATTGCTCCGATTTTGATAACCGTTCCAGCGACTTCTCCGATTCCAACGATCGTTTCGGCTACTGTTCCGATTCCGATAACCGTTCTAGCGACTTTTTCGATTCCGACGACTATTCCGGTAAATGTGACCTATATTTCTGAACCATGACTCTACAAACACATATGACTTGTTAATATTGATTTGTGACCTATAAAACATGATTGTGACTTGTTAACTCAAACATGTAACAAAGATACAAAAACATGTGACCTGTTAATATTGATTTGTGGCCTATAAAACATGACTGTGACTTGTGAACTCAAATCTGTAACAAAGATATGTGACTTTAACGACAAATTAATTAGCCACAGTTAACTATCAAATTAATTGATCATATTCATCCATGACCCATCTATATTGATTTGTGACCTATAAAAAATGACAGTAACTTGTGAACTCAAACATGTGACCTTAATATCTCATATCATAATTTATTTTTCGGTCACAAATTAAGAATTTTATAGGTCCTAGATTAATTTCTCGGTCATAACTTAATCAATTGTGAGTCAAAGTTCAAATTTTAAAGGTCATAGTTAAATAATTGGTCATAGGTGACCAAATAGTTGGTCACGGGTCAACAAATGGGTCAATAATAACATTGCCACCAACAATCACCTTCACTGCCACCAAAAGTTATCACCAACAAACACACCAACAACGAACAGTTGTCATCCAACCGCCAAATCCACAATCGCCAAATCCACCACCAAATCTAATACCAGATCTAACAAAACCAGTCAATCGTTAGATCCCCCACCACATCCTTAGAGCGGCCCAAACATCAACTATCCAGCAAACCTTAAACCATGCCACTGCTCCGCCACCAACACCAACACCAACGCCAAACACCAAACCCACCGCCACCGCCAACATAAACACCGAATTCACGGCCACCACCCACTGCCAGAGAAAAGAAAGAGTGAGAAGAGATGACTACCACTACCACCACGACCGTGACCACCAGCACCACTAAAATACAAACCACACCACCCATCTTACAGCATCAATCTCCAGCACCACCACACAAATCGCACAAATCAGAACACATACCACAGATCGACCACTTCCACCATCTGTCAGTGCTCAAAGCAATGTTGTGACGACTTAGCAGAAGTCGGCGCATTGTTGTCTTGCTGCTGCGGGCGCTGATATCTCTCTCAAGAATGCCGCTAGATGGAACCCCCTTCAGGAAGCCCTATTTCGTCGTTGCTCCATCAAGTCTCCTTCGTTCGAATCTCATCCATCCTCCGATTCTCCGTTTCGTGAGCCATTGTTGTTCCGATCTGAGCGTCGCTGTTCAGATTTGCGCCAGTGAAGGAGAAGTGAGAGACTGAGAGGGAGAGAAGTGAGAGACGGGAGAGAGGAAATGAATGTAGGGTTTAATTTGGATGAAATTAAAATAATTATAATCTATATCTAATTAAAAATGTCTGATTTTTGAAAATTAAAACTTGAAATCTGATTTTGGAATATAGATCTTGAAAAGTAGGTAATTGGGTAATTTGCACTTATTCTTATTGTAATTGTTGCTATTGGGTTTTTGTTGTCAAACGGCTTTAGGGCAACGATGCATCTTAAAAGGACTACAGAACCTTTAGCCCAAATGATTGAAGAATTTATAAGCTCCGAATATTTCACACCAACTTTGACCTAGCTCAAGAATAAAAACGTCATTTTAAGATGTGTTGTACAGTGGTTGAGGGTTACTTGTTGGGTGAAATGTGGGCAAATTGATCTCTAATTCTTTTGGATCAACCCTAGTAAAGTAGAGTACTTCATGTGGCCCTTGCTCGGACGAGGCAAAAAAACCTAAGATTTTGGTCAAAATCAAGTTTCACAAATTTAGACTTAAGTTGAGAATTAATATTTTTCCAAAATCCAAAAATTAACAGTCACTTGAATGCTTCAAGTCGCATTTGTCGAGTTCTGAACTAGTTTTTGATTAATATCAATTAATTGTCAAACTTGCTCATGCACACTTTTTTTGAATCGATCTAAGGTTAGTATCAATGAATGGGTGATTAGGCATAAGATTATAAAAGGCTCTACCTAAACGTGGAGCGTGCTAGCCCTCTGTCATGAACTTTATCTTTCGAGGTACACTTGTGTGTCCTGGCTCCTCTAACTTTTGAACCTTATCCATACAGACTATATGACAAAAATAGCACTAAAACTTTAAAAGCAATTTTTGATTCCTAAACAAACTCGGATAGTTAAAATTCATCATATATCACAACAAAGCCGTGAATTCTACTCGTCTTGTCGTCCTCTTACAGAATGGTATTATGGATCTAAATCAAAGTTCGGACGCCAAACCTACACTACTACATTTTTTTTCTTTTTCGATCCAATTTTTCTTCAATCCAATCGATCGTCTATTCTACATCAAATTCCTAAGTAAATGGATTCAACCAAGATCATAAGGATTCATGTTAAAGGTAAATCTATAACTGATTAAATATGTAAATATTAACGATTAGCCAAAAAAAAATAGAATAGATTGCTCATCTTAATGAAGTTTACATTTTAATATAGAATCCAAACTCAAAATGGTGTCAGAGTAAAAATAAAAAAGTTTAAACGAGCAAATTGAATGCTCAAACACACAATTGACTAATACTGTGTTCAAGTCCAAACAAGTCATCATGTTACGAGGCATGAAAATTGTAAATTCCATTGAGTTTTATTCAAAACTTGTTTCTTCGTGAAAAAGTAAAGTCGTTGAAAAAGAACTAAAACTTCATCTACTTTACCATCTAATAGAATTACTACATTACCTACTATCTAACTTTTTCAAAATTAAACATATTGTTTAGCTTAAGTACTTGAGTCTTTGTAACCTGAATGAGCTCCTATACCAACATGGGGAAACAAATGAAATGTCAAAATCTTTGTGTCCAAATTTTAATTCAAAATAACCCACCACCCACTATGCAGTCCTATTCCTGTTTGTGCATGCCTAAACAAGAAACATTGTGTGATGTAGGACAACTAGCTTTGGAGTTTGAGGAAGTGCTGGACAGAAGATTGGCAAAGAAAAATCGTGTCAAGGGTATTTTAGTCATTTGTCGCGACGGTGTCGGAATGGGCTGAAATTCGGCAGGTTGATTGGAAACGGCCCGAAAAGTTAGACTCGAGGTCCCGAGATCTCGTGATTTTAGCCAATTTCCTTTGTTTAGGGCCCCGAATGATCAATTTCGTATTTCCCGTTTTAGATTTTCGCTATTTTTGGAATAATTTCCTTTTCTATGTTTTTAGGGTTTCTTGTAATGCCTATTTAAAGGCTTTTGGGCGTTTTTCCGTCGGTATGAAATTGAATAAAATTTCGTTCTTGGAGAATTTTCGTTTTCTTGTTTTCAAGATTTACGTTAGTAAATCTTGTTACTTCCGTTCTGCGTCAAGTGGTATCAGAGCGAAGGATTTGCCTTGTTCGATGGCCAACAACGAAGCCGGAAGAGTGAACCCTTGCGACGCTGGTCGCAAGGAAGGCGATGCAGATCTATGGGCAGCAATTGACGAGCAGCGACAAGCGATGGAGAGGTTGGAGGGCATGCTACAGCAACTGTTGGGGCGGCAACCCAATCCCAACGCACCTGCTGTGAACCCCCCTGCCCCTGTCAACCGAGATGGATTCGAGGGAGTTGCCCTTGGCCGTCATGGAGGTGGGCGTCCACCTAGAGCAGCGAGACACATGCAGATCGAGGATTTTAGCGATGAGGAATCTGGGGACGATTTTGCTGGTTATCCAGGGAACCATCAGCAGATCCGAAACCAGCCTGATTATAGAATCCGTGCGGACATCCTATTGTTCTATGGAAAATTATAGATTGAAGAGTTCTTGGATTGGATTTCTGAGGTGGAGAGATTCTTCGAATTTTCTGAGGTCGTGGAGGAGCGGCAAGTGAAACTGGTGTCGTATAAATTGAGAAGTGGGGCTGCTGTCTGGTGGGAAAAATTGCAGATGGATAGGAGGTGCCAAGGCAAAACCTCTGTGCGATCTTGAAGGCGGATGAAACAGCTTATGATGAACAGATTTTTACCTCCAGATTATGAACAGTTTATTTTTCAGAGTTTTCAGAATTGTGTACAAGGCAACAAATCTGTGGCAGATTATACTGAGGAATGGTTGAAGATGTCAGTTCGTAACAACCTGAATGAGACTGAGAGACAGCAGGTTTCCAGATATTTGGGAGGATTGAAGCTTCCATTTGAGACAAGATTGGTTTGAAGGTGGTTTGGACAATGGATGAGGCGCATAACATGGCTTTGAAGGCAGAGTTAATGGAGAAAACGCCCCATCGTTTTTCCAATTACAAGAGGGACTTGGGTGAGTCTTCTTATACAAGTGTGAATAGAGGCAGATTTTCACCAAGTGATGGGCAGAATCAACCTAGGAACATTGCAGATCAGGTTCAAAGAAGTGCTGGACCCAACAATAACCAAGCTGGAATTCGTCCGACAACAGTTACAAAGGAAGCCCCACGAGTGCCAAACCCATATGCTAAACCAGGTGGTTTTAAATGTTATAGATGTGGCCAGCCAGGCCATCGCTCGAATGAATGCCCGGCTAGGAGGTCAGTGAATTTCGTGGGTGTTGGAGATGATGGTGAAGATGAGCAGTATGTGGAAGAAGGGGCTGAATCGGAGGAACTGTTGGACGGGGCAGAAATTGCAGAAGAGCAAGGAGAGCTTGTAAACTGTGTAGTTCAGCGTGTCATGTGCTCAACCAAAGTGGAGGAGTCCTCAAAGAAATAACATTTTTAAAGCTTGTTGCAGTGTGCAAGGTAAGGTCTGCGATTTGATTGTTGATACTGGTAGTTGTGAGAATTTTGTGTCCAAAAGGTTGGTGGAGCATCTGAAGTTGCGGGTTGAAAAACACCCGAAACCTTATGTGATTGGATGGATCCAGAAAGGGCCTAAGGTGAGCGTGACAGAAGTGTGTAAAGTCCCTATCTCAATTGGTCAGCACTACAGAGATGAAGTGGTCTGCGATGTAGTCGACATGGATGCTAGCCATGTGTTGTTGGGGCGTCCTTGGCAATTTGATGTGGATGTGACCTATAGGGGGCGCGATAATGTGTATGTTTTCAATTGGGAGGATAGAAAGATTGCAATGGTCCCGAAACAGAAATCAGCTATCTCAACTAAGGTTACTACAGGGGGTCAGTCCTTACTTTCTTTAGTAACTTCAGTAACTGATTTGGAGTTGGAGGTTAAGGAAGCACAGGAGGTTCATGTTGTGGTTGTGCGAGCTCTAGTGATAGAACGAAAAGAAGAGGAGATGGAGATGGTACCCGAAAATGTGCACTCTCTTTTGGCCGAATTCAGTATGTTGGTGTCAGATGATTTGCCAATGACCTTCCACCATTGAGAGACATTCAGCACCATATTGATCTGGTTCCAGGAGCAAGTTTACCAAATTTGCCACATTATCGGATGAGTCCCAAGGAGAATCAGATTCTGCAGGAAAAAGTAGAGGAGCTGATGAAAAAAGGGTTTATTCGAGAGAGCATGAGTCCATGCGCTGTCCCCGCATTGCTGGTTCCAAAGAAAGATGGGAGTTGGCGGATGTGTGTTGATAGTCGCGCTATAAACAAGATAACAGTCAGGTACAGCTTTCCAATACAACGGTTGGATGACATGCTGGATATGTTGGAGGGTTCGAAGTTGTTCTCCAAAATTGATTTGCGAAGTGGCTACCATCAGATTCGGGTAAAACTAGGTGATGAATGGAAAACAGCTTTCAAGACGAAGGATGGACTCTATGAGTGGTTGGTGATGCCTTTCGGACTATCCAACGCACCGAGTACATTTATGCGGCTTATGAACCAGGTATTACGACCTTTCATTGGAAAGTATGTTGTCGTTTATTTTGACGATATATTGATTTACAGTCAGAGTGAGAGCGAACATATGGAACATCTTCGGGCTGTGTTGGAAGTGTTGTCTGAGAATAAACTGTTTATTAACTTTAAGAAGTGCAGTTGGCTGACTGATAAATTGTTATTCTTGGGGTATGTAGTCAGTTCAGAGGGGATATTGGTTGATGAAGAGAAGGTGAAAGCCATTCGTGAGTGGCCCACACCAAAGACAGTAGGAGAGGTGAGGAGTTTCCATGGGTTGGCGACGTTTTACCGTCGATTTGTTAGAGATTTCAGTAGCATTGTAGTACCTATAACTGAGTGTCTGAAGAAAGGTAAGTTCCATTAGGGTAAAGCAGCGGACACGACTTTTGCAGTGATCAAAGAAAAGTTGTGCACTACTCCTGTTCTGGCCTTACCCAGTTTTGATAAATTATTTGAGGTAGAATGTGATGCTAGTGGAGTTGGGGTTGGAGCAGTTCTTTCCCAAGAGAAGAAACCAGTGGCATTCTTCAGTGAAAAGCTCAGTGATGCGCGGCGAAAGTGGAGTACCTATGATCAGGAATTTTATGCCATTGTTCGTGCTCTAAAACATTGTGAGCATTATCTGATTCAGAGGGAATTCATATTATATACTGATCATCAGGCTCTAAAGTACCTCAATAGTCAGAGGAGTTTGAGTAATATGCATGCTCGATGGTCGACCTACTTGCAGAAATTTCCTTTCGTTCTGAAGCATAAATTCGGGGTTCTGAATAAAGTAGCTTATGCATTGAGTCGACGTACGAGTTTGTTGGTGACTATGCAGCAAGAGATTGTTGGGTTCGAGTTTCTGAAAGAATTGTATACTGATGACGAAGACTTCGCCAAGGTATGGGAGAAATGTGTCCTGAAGCAAACAGATGGGGAGTTCCATGTTGTTGATGGCTACCTGTTTCATGGTAATCAGCTGTGTGTCCCTCGGAGCTCTTTGAGGGAGAAACTGATTCGAGAGTTACATGGTGGAGGTTTGAGTGGTCACCTGGGGCGTGACAAGACTATCGGTGGAGTAGCTGAGCGGTATTACTGGCCTCAGTTGAAACGCGATGTGGGTAATTTTGTTCGTAAGTGTTTTGTGTGTCAGACTTCTAAAGGGCAAGCGCAGAATACGGGTCTCTACATGCCTCTACCTGTACCGAATGGCATATGGGAAGATTTATCAATGGACTTTGTTTTGGGGCTTCCACGAACTCAGCGTGGGGTCGATTCTGTGTTTGTGGTGGTTGACAGGTTCTCTAAGATGGGGCATTTTATCCCTTGCCGAAAGACTTCTGATGCTTCTCATGTGGCTCAGCTATTCTTTCGTGAGGTGGTTCGTTTGCATGGAGTGCCACAGTCTATTACTTCTGATAGGGATTCGAAGTTCCTTAGCCATTTTTGGATTACCTTGTGGCGACGGATGGATACTACGCTGAAGTTCAGTAGCACTGCACATCCCCAGACTGACGGCCAAACTGAGAACTTGAACCGCACACTGGGAAATCTGATTCGGAGTATCTGTGGGGACAAACCAAAGCAGTGGGATGTGGCGCTGGCTCAGGCAGAATTCGCATATAATAATGCAGTTCACACTGCTACTGGTAAATCTCCTTTTGCTTTGGTATATTTGCAACCTCCTAAACATGCATTAGACTTGGCAAAACTTCCAAAGGTTGCTGGAGCAAGTATGGCTGCTGAGAACATGGCTGAGCAGGTTCGTGATGTTCAGGCAGAGGTAAAATTGCGGTTGGAGGAGAAGAATGCAAAGTATAAAGCTGCTGCAGATGTCAAGAGGCGTAGGAAATTATTTGTTGAAGGAGATCAGGTCATGGTGTTTCTGCGTAAGGAGAGGTTTCCGGTTGGTTCATACAACAAGTTGAAGCCAAGAAAATATGGCCCGTACAAAGTGATCAAGAAGATTAATGACAACGCCTATGTGATCGACTTGCCTGCTGATATGAACATCTCTCGCACTTTCAATGTAGCTGATCTTTATGAGTTTTGTGATGATGTTCCACTCTATCCGGAATATAACTCGGGGTCGAGTTCTTCACAGGTGGGAGAGACTGATGTAGGACAACTAGCTTTGGAGTTTGAGGAAGTGCTGGACAGAAAATTGGCAAAGAAAAATCGTGTCAAGGGTATTTTAGTCATTTGTCGCGACGGTGTCGGAATGGGCTGAAATTTGGCAGGTTGATTGGAAACGGCCCGAGATCTCGTGATTTTAGCCAAATTCCTTTGTTTAGGGCCCCGAATGATCAATTTCGTATTTCCCGTTTTAGATTTTCGCTATTTTTGGAATAATTTCCTTTTCTATGTTTTTAGGGTTTCTTGTAATGCCTATTTAAAGGCTTTTGGGCGTTTTTCCGTCGGTATGAAATTGAATAAAATTTCGTTCTTGGAGAATTTTCGTTTTCTTGTTTTCAAGATTTACGTTAGTAAATCTTGTTACTTCCGTTCTGCGTCATTGTGGTGTCAATTTCGTGCACTATATATCAGAATTTGACTGAAACACATCAACAATAGGTACAACATCAAACTAGTATTTGTTAAGTTATCCTACTATCGAAAGTGCATGGTACAACGAGAAAAAAATAGATGCAACCGTAAAAATTATAGTATTTGATTATTTTGAGTCCAAATATCGCCCCGCTGAGATTGATTTACTTCAATTTAAATTATCATGAACTTAATCAAAACAAGAATAATGTGAAGGGTTTGTTTTGTGACAAAATTATAAATAAAATAAGATACTTGTACAATTATAAGTAAATTAACTAAACTAAATTTAAATTATTCTAAATACAAATTAATGTGTTTAATAAATGACAAATGTATTAGGATCCTGGATTCTCATACAATTAGCGATGACAAAAAAAACCCGCCACATCCCGAATGGGGCGAAAAAAAAAAAAAAAAACTACCCCGATTGGTTGGCGGGACGAGGAGGGGATTGTCACCCCGCCTAGGGTCACTAGGTGGGGTGGGGTGAGGAGGATGCCCCGCCCCGTGAAGAATTAAAAAAATAATTAACTACAAATTAAAAAAAAAATTAGTTAATTGCAAATTTTTGAAAAAATAAAAAATAAACGGGGCAAGTCCGCGCCCCGAACCCGCCGACCCCCTCTCCATCTAAGGTGGGGTGGGGCACGTGGCATAATGGAGGTTCCCCACCCCAAACCCGCCATGTTGTCATCTCCAAATACAATAATCAATTTTATACATTAACAACACGATTGAATTTTGACGAATCAATTTTCCTATTTTATTTAACAATTTCTTTCGAGTAATATTAAACCTACTTTTATATATAACTTAACTATATTTTTATGATTGATGCGAACATATAAAAGTGCACAAATTTTTATGAAACTTAAAAATTCATATAAAACATATTAGTATATTTCTATCTCCTATCGAACCATATGACAATTTATATATGTTGAACATATTTTCCTTCTTTCGAATGCATAAAATAAGCCACCAAATTCACAGAACTACCATGCACATTAATTTTGGAAAAAAGAATAGTTTATCTCCCATGGTTGGAGTATAGAAAGTGAACATTCTTTTATCGGCACATATGTGACGAGTAACACCTGTATCAACCCACAATTTCATGGGATTTCCAACGTTGTTGCACTCTGAAACAACGGCCATCATATTAGACATACCATTTGATATGACATTAGATTCAGTGATATTCGCTTGGGCTTGCTTCCTTGGTTTGCAACAATCGACGGAGCGATGTCCAGCCTTTCCACAGTTGTAGCAAATTACCTTTGAACTTCTTTGCGTTCTTTTTCGAAGGTTCAACAGAATGCTTCATTTTCTTGCTTTTATTGTTGGATTCCACCACATTAGCTTTTACTTGTGGTATTTGATTCCCAACACGCTTGTCTGAACTTCGGTTGTCTTCTTCAATCCTTAATCAGACCACAAGTTCTTCAATGTTCATCTCTTTGCGCTTCTGGGTGGAAGTCTCTTGATGATTGCAGCCACTTGAAATTATTCATTTAAAGACATATTCTCGCATTAATATCATAAAGAATAACCTGAAATTCTTGCACTGACTGATGACTGTCTTTGAATCTACCATTTTGTAGTTCAAGAACTTTCCTACGATGAACTTTTTCGTTCTAACGTCTTCAATCTTGTATTTCTTTTCCAAAGACTCTCATAGTTCCTATACAAATTTCTTGGAGCTGTATACGTTATATAACGAGTTGTCCAAGCCATTTAGAATATAATTATTGCACAAGAAATCTGAATATTTCCAAGCGTCCAAAGCAATTAGTGATGCTCTATTGTTTTTGCCTTCTAGTAGGCGGGAGTGTCCTCATTTAAGAACTTTGTCAATTGAGGGTCGCAAGATAGAACAATATTTTCTGTTGCTATCTCTTGAAATCAGCCCCAATGAATTTCTCCAATTTCTTTCCATGTGGAACGGAGTTTAGAGGGGCAGTAACAACAGGAGGGATTGTACTGGTATAAATCCTTCTGAAGTTCCCATTTTTGAATTGTCCTTCGAAGTAGAGTTGGTGTCAAAACTAAATTTATTTTTGTTTACACAAAATAGAAGATCAACAAAATCAAAAGAAGAGTAGAAGAAGTTAAACCAAATCATAGTTTAACAGAAATACAAGGGGTCACTCCAACAACTCAAAGGTCGACTTAACATTTTTGGATGGATATGGTGTATGGAGTGACAAACAAACGCCCGTAGAATCTTTATCAAATTTCTGCTGGAATTTCGACAGAGTAACGACAATGAAACTGAAAATGGATGCAAAGTAGAGGCAAATGTTGAACACTTCATCCTTAAATCGAATTTGCCCCGCAACAGTGTCTACGATTTATGGCAATCAACTCCTAAGATACAACGACTTCTTCTTATGTGGGTAGAACTTCAACACACAAGAACAACGAATCAGAATTTGGTTTATGACTCGTTAATGTAAAAATGAAGAAAACCATAATTTTATGCAATATATATGCGAAATGTGATTGAAAGAGAAGAGAATATTATGCTATACTTGCATACCATTGGTGGGAAGAATATGACGTCCCAAGGGTCCTATTTATAGAGTATGAGGGGTTGTGACCGAAGTATTGCGAGCCAAATCTCGCAACCTTACGAACATAAGCAACTCTTGTTGTCGCTAGCCTGTGACTGACTTCTCGCTCGAGCGACAATGACACATTTTCATCAGAGCTTCTCTCGCTGGCATGTCGCACAAGCGATAGGCGAGCAACATAGATAATCATATTCCAGTCCGTGTATCTTCTTTTCTATCCAATTTTGGATCACAATTTCTCATTTATCCAAAATTAGTTTTGAGATTGCAAATATACTTCGACGATCTACTCGACGAGTAGAACAAGTTGATCTATTACATTTGTAATTTGACCATCGAATTAAGTCTGAATATTTGCTCAAAGTTGACACTGAGTCACTTGTTCAAAATTATAGTTGACCAAATTTTTGATTTCTTTAAATCAATTCCAACAACAGTTTCCAAATTAATAAAAAAAAAATACTAGTCAAAATGTCACTTTCCTCCAATTTTTCTTTATAATGACCATCAAACAAAGAGGGTTTAATATTTCAACGTAGTGAGCAATATCTTTTAAAGTTGATACCTGTCTTTCCAATATCATTACATATTGTTTATGGTGTAGAAACATAAAAGTGCACACTAACAATCTTATAAAGTTTTCTTGAATTCTAAACTGTGAGAAAATAATAAGATTCATTGATTTACGCTCAATACCCAGAATTCGAAAGAGTTGAAAAAAAAAAAAAAAGGCTCAAAATTCTATTCAATAACCAAATGTCACCAACAACGTTTGTCTCAACATATATCTTTTCAATGGACTAAGAAAAACATAGGTAAAGACAGTAGAATATTCTTTGGATATTCAAGCTCCCCACAATGAAATGCGTTCACAATAAGTAAGAGCATTATTAATTTGACCATGTAAACTGTAAACATCTTACTCATGAGTTTCCTTATTCTAAGGTTGTAATTATCAGTGACGTTACATCAAGAAAATTGGTGAGTGCATGCTATCCAACTTTGACCAACTTCAATACCATAAACTTTAGATTTTAGGCCAGTCAATGGTCAATATGGTTCTAATTGTGAATATATAGAAACTAGGGGGGTAAGCGGTCCGCTTTTTACGGTTTTTGACAATTTTTCAAACCAAATCGTTTAAACCGGTTTGAGAAAAATTCAAACCTAAACCAAACCATTTTGAACGGTTTGAAAAAAACTCAAATCTAAATCTAACGGTTTGGTCCGGTTTTAAACCGTCGGTTTCACCGTATATTTTTTTGTCTGTCTACTTTTATGACATTAATTCATTGAATTCAATATATATTTATATCTTACTAGCAATCAATCTAAAACAAACTAAATATATCTACTACAAATTTAAATACCAACTAAATCAAAGTGAAATCACAATAAAATAAAATATAGTTTTTTGTTTACCATTTTAGGCTACGACATTACGATAACGCTACAATACAAGTATACTAAACTAAATATAATGATATTAAACAAGACCTCGTGATCATCATATCTAAAAACAAAACTACTGATTAGAGAGAAAGAATAACCAACCATAATAATAAGTCAATTGTTTATAATATCTAAACAAAACAATTACACAAGCTTACCGTTGTATTTTGTTACGAATTCAGTTTCTCACATATACTCAAATATCAATTGTTGTCACACATAATTCATAGTCTCTATTGTCAAACAAATGCATTCTTTATATCATCATAGTATTGGATATTAGATAAGAGAATCTTTAAAAATATAGTAATAGAAAATATAAACCACCTGCCACAACTTTTATTGAATCATCAAATGCTTCCACTTCATCTAAATATTGGCACAGTGCTATAAGTTCATACTTAATTTGCAACCGATTCTTTCTGCATATACAAGCCTCTAGCATCCTTGCACCTAATAAACTCCTAAAGGAATCAAGTATCTTACCTCCATTTGAGAATGAAGACTCAAAACAACTGTAGAAATTTAAATTCTAAAGAGGAAAAGGATTTTTGATAGATTATGTTTGTCTTGAGATTATTATATATAAATTATGATTATTTGGTAATAATAATATATATGTAATAGAAATTTATAAATTGACAAAAATACATACAAATGACAAAACTATTGAATTTTGCATATTTGGATGAATTTTTTTAAAAAATCATTTTTTTTATTTTTTTATTTTTATATATTTTTTCACCGATTCGGTTTGATTTTAAACCGCAATCAAAATTCTCAAACCTAAACCAAATCGTTTTTTTATCGGTTTGATTTGGTTTAAAATCATTTCGTTGACAGGTCCACGTGGCACTAAATCGACGGTTTCTAAAATGCGGTTTTGGTTCGATTTGAGGGCTTTTACTTACAGCCCAATAAAAACTTTTTGTTCTCTTACTTGATCCCTAGGTTTTTGTATAATTGATGTTGTGAGATCTTTGACTTGTTATCCTGCTCGATCCTTCAATGCACGAGCCATGACAACCGACTCGATAACATTTTTACGATCATCTTTGGCACTAAATTGTTCTTTCTTGTTCGAAATCTCACGAGTTCTTTGATTTGTTTTATCTTCTGATGTTAACAATGGCTAGTTTTATCATATAATTAGGTCGATCAATCCAATAAAATCACAATAATTGTAATAGTGCGTTTGATTGTGAATATTTAATTTGCATGGAAAGAAAAAAAAAATAGACAATTGAATTGCCTATAACTTATTTGTATGAAAATTATTAATTAAATGTGTTTTATTGATTTAATTTTTAACCTAAAAAATATTATATTTGTTCATTCTTTATTGATGAATAAATGAGAGAGAGTGGATGTATGACAAAGGAAGAGAAAGTGAATTATCTGGAAAATAAAAATCATGTTTCTTTAAAAAAAATGTTTTCCTTATTTTCTAGGAAAATATGATCACATGATCAAGAGTTCGAAAATATTTTCCACGAAAAAAATTGTTAATCAAACACTCTAAAAATAATAAATTGAATAGAAAAATGATTTTTTTTTATAAAAAAAATAAAGTCAATCAAACACACACTAACAATCATTTGATCTCACATTCTCTATGTCTATATCGATTTATTTTTAATCGAATTATGAAATACTTCTATTCAAAATGGATGCAACTAAACTACTTTTTAACAATTACACTACAACAGAAAAGGTCTAATAAAAAATACTAATCATCAGTTATAAAACACGCTCTTTGGAATCAAGATCAACGTGAATCGCATTCTCGCGCTGGGTCATTTTTTCTAGATTAAGCTGTTAGAACATGGGAAGCTTATACGAACAAAATAAGTGAGTGATAAGTTACTATTAAAAAGAGTAACTTTTGGAAAAGCTGAGTAGCCTTTCACTTTTATAAAGTTGAAAATTCCATAATTCTTTTGTTTGCATTATTAAGGTTCTCAACTTTTCATAAGGTGCTTACAATTTCACTGCCAATTTGTGACAATTAAATATAACTAAATAATGTTTATTTGTATTAGAGAAAATACGTTGGTCAGTATATCAAGATAATTGGACTAGAGAATAAGAATCATGTCCATGTTGAAAGTAACTCTCAACGGTAAATACCTCTTATATGTCATAAGGAGCGTATTAAAACATGGTATATGGTTTGAATTGCTTAAGCTATCTTACATCCAATGAAGAGCACATTAAAATGTGATACATGGCTTGAACTATATATAATATCGCGAGTAAAAAATAAAAATTGATAAGTGTATTTTGTACACATTTAGGTCATTAAATTGTAGTATTTGTTGGTGATTTGGATTAATTATATCTTAATTACATGTTAGTTAGGTTTTTAGATTGAACTCAATGTAAATTGGTGAAATTGGACCAAAAAAGTGAAAAATATGCGAAAATGAAGAAATTCAAAGTTCGGGATCAAATTGAAAATATACAATAGTTGATTCGAACCATAAAACGATGATTAAGATAACATAGGTTCAATTGGATTCAATTAGAGGTTAAAGGAGTGAAACATAATCAAAAGATTTTTACAAATCAATTTCTAATCGAAAAAGATATGCTCCAAATTTTCAACTTTAGATTGATGCCCATTTTTCGGATTTAAAACATTAGAAATAGAGAAATGAAATTCTAGAATAATTGTATCATTTGAATTAGCTTTACAACTCACTTTGACTCACCTAAATTGGACACCAGGAGAGAAAGTTACGAAAAAATACAGATAGTTACTAGGGACAAATTCCGCGTTTGGTTTGATTTTCGGATTTCTATAAATACAAAACGTGGCCAAAATATTGAAAAACTTTCTAGCATCTACATACATAAAAATCTCATAAAATTCATCAAGAACAAGATTTCAATTCACCCCTTTTGAGATAGAAGATTAATCCATAGCAAGGAATTGAAGTCAATTACATCAAGATTTGAAAAATACAACCTTGAATTGAAGAACAAGATTTCTTACATTCTTTCATGATTTGGGTGACAATCTTCCTTTATTCTTTTTGTAATTTACTTAAAAGCATGCTGAAAGCCTAAGAATAATTAACTAAGAGAGGGGTGAAGTGATTTCTTCAAAAGATTACTTCAAGATTTCAAATAATTTTATAATGAGTATATCAATCAAACAAAGAATACATTTATGAAAGCTATAAGTAAAGTGGAAGAGAATAAGCAAACGATGTAATTGTGAAGGTTTGATCCAAATTGATTATCTATGTCCTATGTTATTGAGCTCTCCGTCACGTGCAATGTATTTTCACTATATTTGATTGACTTGTGACGCAATTCAAAACTTACAAAGCTTCCTATTACTTCAACACAAGGAGCATCAATCTTTATACAACATTGAGCTTTTTCGAGACCTCAATATAACTCACAAGTTTGAAGAGAAATATTTTACAATTTGAAACTTCTCTCTTAATAACTAATATAAACAAATTAAGTACTAAGAGGGAGATATACTAACACTTCAATGAATAACAATAAATGAAAGTTTAATTGTTAGATGAAAAAACTTTATATTGACATATGGTTGATTCCATCTTTAATGTTTTGATCATAACAAACAAGATTAATATTATTTCTAACAATTGATTTTGAGTGATGATAGTTCAATTTTAAAATCAATTAAGCATTGTGTAAGGTCCAAACCACACACAATATGAGAATCGAATCAAGATTTTAACTAAATAGTAAAAGAAAATGCAGAAAATTAAAGTCTGAACACAAGAGTTATTTTTGGCCTAAGCCTCGTAGGTTCGGCGACCACATCTAACGCCTACGTCCCCCGTTGAGTATCCACAAAAGGAATATGCTCAGATGCACTAATCAGCCACAAAAATGGCAACCAATGTTACATAGTATACAAGAAAGAGATATGAAACTTATCTCTCAGTATTACAATAGAAGATAGTCTTTGATCCACACAGAAATCACCAAGAACACCTTCGAACACACACTCAGAGAAATCACTAAGAACCTCACAATATTCACACAGAATATTACAAACCGAAGGTAGATCTAACTATTACACAACTTTAAATCAGATATTTAAAGTGAAAAACACAACAAGAATCAAACTCTCTCTCTGTTCTCTCGCTTTTCTCTCTTTTGGTAGAAAACCCTAGACGATTCTAGAGAGAGCCAAGTATTGAATCGACTGCCCAACCAAACGTCTCCAGCCAAGGTATATAGAGAGGTCAGCATCCAACGGTCCATGACAAGCCACGCATCAGCCATCAAAGAAAAACGCTTCAGGTAAGAAAAGCGTGTTTTACCATAATACGACTTCTCCAAAATGCTGGGAGCAGATAATGGGCCGGGTAAGGAGTCCAACATTCTCCACCTTGCTACCAAATTTTGGACTGTTAGTGCATCCAGGAACATAGATCCTTTTTGTTTCATTCTCTCAAAGTATTCATAAGATGTATAGCACTTTGATCGTCTGAAAATAGAACCGTTTGAGTATCAATAAAAACAAGTTCAGATAGTAGACCAGTTAACCACATTCCTTCCTTAATATCATCAGTTGCAGAAATGTACTCAGCTTCAGTAGATGACAGAGCAACAATCTTTTGTAATTGAGATTTTCAGCTAATGACAGTACCACATAAGGTATAAAAATAGGATGAAGTTGATTTCCTATTGTCTCTATCACCAGCAAAATCTGAATCAGTATATCATTTTAACAAAACACCATCTTTGTCAGGTTTAAATATTAGGCCTAGGCCTAAACCTGCAGTTCCCTTTAGGTACCTTAGTAACCATTTTAAAGCATTTCAATGATCTTCACCAGGATTACTCATGAATCTACTTAATATACTTATACAATGTGCAAGGTCAGGTCTAATACAAATCACCAGGTACATAACAGAACCTATAACATTGGCATAGGGAATTTTAGACATTCTGGCATATTCTTCCTCAGTTTTAGGACAGCAATCAGAAGACAATTTATAATGATTTGCTAGAGGTAAGGTCACAGGTTTGCAGTCAAACATATCAAACTTTTTCAAAACTTTAACCACATAATCATATTGGTTTAAGAACAGCAAATCCATTTCTTTATTTCTAACAATTTGCATACCTAAAATTTTCTTAGCTGCACCAAGATCTTTCATGTCAAACTCAGTTTTTAACTTCAGTTTGATAGATTCAATTTCATTTTTATCACTGTTGGCAAGCAACATATCATCAACATAAAGTACAAGGTATAAAGAATTTTTACCTCCACTACCTTTACAGTACATGCAGGTATTATACTGACTTCTTTTGAAGCCCAATTTTAACACAAATGTATCAAATCTTTTGTACCATTGTCCGGGAGCTTGTTTAAGCCCATACAATGATTTTTTCAACAGGCAAACCATTTTTTTTGGATTTCCCTTTTCATAACCCATAGGCTGCCTCATGTAAATAGTTTCATCAAGTTCACCATACAGAAAAGCAGTTTTAACATCCAGTTGATCAAGTTCCCATTTAAAATGAGCAACAAGGGCAAGCAAGCATCTAATGGTAGTGTATTTAGCTACATGAGAAAAAATTTCAGTGTAGTCTGTACCCTCCTTTTGTGTGAAGCCTTTGGCTACCAATCTAGCTTTAAATCTTATTTTATCATTCCCACCTTCACCATGCTTGATTTTGTAAATCCATTTACAATCTATAATTTTCTGCCATTCAGGTTTATTAACCAGATCCCATGTTTCATTTTTCAACAAGGAACCCATTTCTTCTTCCATAGCAGCTTTCCAATTTTTACTTTCCTTACATGTTATGGCATCATGATATGTGTTTGGTTCATTTTCTAGATGTTCTTGAAAAGTAAACAAGGAAACAAAATTTTCATTGTCAAATCTGGTGGAAGGTCTTATGACTCTTCTCTCTCTATCCCTTGTAAGTTGATACTCATCAAGAGGTAAAGGAAAAGGAACAGAATGGTCAGGGTCCTCAGGTTGATCAGATTCAGTGTTAGGTATGGTAGCAACATTTGCTCAAGATTTTCAACAACAGGTTCGGAATTATCCAGGTTATAACTAGATGACTCCACCTCAATTTGAATGTCCTCTTCAGTTAGTTTCTTATCTTTTCCTTCAAGACAAGGCATCAATGATTCATTAAAAATGACATCCTTTTTAATTATCACTTTAAATCCTTTTTCAGATTTGACCCAGAGTTTGTACCCTTTAACATGATCATCATATCCCAAGAACACACATTTCAGAGATTTAGTTTCAAGTTTCCCAATGTTCATGCAGCACACCCAAAGACTTTCAAGTAAGAATAGTTCACAGAACAATTAGACTAAACAGCTTCAGGAACAGCAAAATTTAAGGCACTTATGGGACTTCTATTAACCAAATAAGCTGCAGTTTTAACGGCTTCACCCCAAAACATTTTTGGCAAACCAGAACTTAATAACATGCATCTGACTCTATTTAATAAAGTTTTATTCATTCTTTCAACCATACCATTTTGTTGTGGAGTATAAGTAACTGTTCTGTGTTTAACAATATCATGTTCCTTACAAAAAGTGTTGAATTCAAAATTACAAAATTTTAATCCATTATCAGTTCTTAAGATTTTTATTTTCAAATCAATTTGATTTTTCACCTGTGTTTTCCATTCCTTGAAAATAGAGAATGTCTCATCTTTAGATTTTAACAAAAAACACCCAAATTTTTCTTGAGAAATCATCAATGATGAGCAAGTAATATTTGAAGCCAGATAGAGTAGACACAGAAGCAGGACCCCATAAGTCAGCATGCGAGTACTCGAGTCTTTGCTTAGATTTATGTGTTCCAGTAGGAAAAGGAAGTTTTACTTGTTTCCCAATAACGCATTGTTCACACGAATCAAAATCATCAATGTTCAGTTTTCCAAAAACACCTTTAGTTCTTAGAAAATTCAAACCCTTTTTATCAATATGACCAAGTCTTTCATGCCACAGTTTAGCCAAAGTAAAGTTTTCAGAAATAGCAGCAGCAGTCAGTCCCAACAAGGGTTTAGCTTTCAAAAAATATAAACCATGTCTCTTAGGGGAAGAAATGATTAAGTCATTTCCCTAAGAATGTTGATATATCATTTCCCCATATTAATGTTAAACTCCATTTCATCTAACATACCCAAGGACACTAAGTTCCTTTTCAAATCTGGGACAAATCTAGTTTCCTTTAATATCAAAACATTTCCATTTTCTAAACGGAGTTTTACAGTCTCAATTCCACTTATTTTACAGGCATTGTAATTTTCCATTATAACTTGCCCTCCTTTTGTATTAACAAAATCAACAAAACAGTTTTTATTTGGGCACATATGAAAGGAACACCCTGAGTCAAGTATTCATTCATCACTCAGTTTCTTTCCAACACTGACAAGGACCAAGCCATTTTCATTCTTGGTTTTACTGTAGGCAAGGGCACTATTTCCTTCTTCAAAAACTTTATCTTTTGAATCATTTTTCTTTTTAAAACAGTCTTTTGCAAAATGACCAATTTTACCACAATAGTAACATTTTTTGCCCTTAGCATTGCTTTTGGTCTTATTCCTTTTTGTCCACCTTTTATTGTCTTTAGAAAACTTGGGATGATTATTAGATTTACCAAAAAAATTTCCTCTTGTTAACAAACTCACTCTCGTGTGACTAGAACTTGACTCTGCCTTCATTTCCTGTGCCTTATTTCTCAAAGGATTGATTATAACATCAGTACTCAGTTCAGTTCTACCATATTCTAAGGCAACCTTAATGTCCTTGTATCTATCACTAATGGAGTTTAACAAAACCACAACCAATTGATCTTTTGAAAGTTTTTCATCACAATTGGCCAGGTCTTGGGTAAGTTTAGTAAATCTACTCAAGTTTTCTTCCAAATCAATAGAAGGATCCATTTTAAAAGAGAAGAATTGTTTTAAAAGAAAACACTTGTTGGGAATAGTTTTAGTCGGATATTTGGCTTGAAGCTTAGTCCACAACTCAGCTGCAGTTTTGGTTTCACCTATACTTCTTATTACATTTTTAGTCAGGTATAAGAAAATAGTGCTCCAAGCAACTTCTTCAAGTTCAGTTTTCTTAGCAGGATTAATATCAGCAGGCCAAGTATCATCAATAGCTTTAACACATCTCATTTGCATCAAGATAACTTTCATTTTCTGACTCCACATGTTAAAATCAATTTTTCCATCAAGTTGACTAACTTCAAACTTAGCAGATGCCATGAGTGAAGAAAACAAATCAGGCACTCAATCAGATAGCACAGCACAGAGTGCAAAGAAAACAGGCAATCAGATTAATCACAGGTAGCCAATCACAGAGGTACACACAGTACAACAAGATTTACTCACAACAGCTATCAGTTAGAATAAGCATGCCCAGATATTAAGATGATATGTAATAATAGAGATCACATGCAATGTTTCAGTGATCACTCCAGCAAGATTCTCCAAGAACACACCCGGACTTGATTTATCTTAGATTCCAGGAGCCTCGCAGGAGCTCCGGGACAAAGATTAGTCTCAATGGGGTTTCAACGGTGAACGGAAAATCAAGGGTATGATCAAGAAACACTAATTTTAAAGTAAACAGTTTAAAATTAGTAGATCTCACCAAGCGAGTTTATATTAAAACTCGATCCTTTGCAATGTTCTCAAGAGCGGATTCAAAGAACCTTCAAGATCTGAAGTGAATCTGCCTCCTTCTCATAAGATCCAGCAGCTCGTCCCTTCAGTTCAGGCTCTGATACCACTGTAAGGTCCAGACCACACACAATATGAGAATCGAATCAAGACTTTAACTAAATAGTAAAAGAAAATGCAGAAAATTAAAGTCTGAACACAAGAGTTATTTTTGGCCTAAGCCTCGTAGGTTCGGCGACCACATCTAACGCCTACGTCCCCCGTTGAGTATCCACAAAAGGAATATGCTCAGATGCACTAATCAGCCACAAAAATGGCAACCAATGTTACATAGTATACAAGAAAGAGATATGAAACTTATCTCTCAGTATTACAATAGAAGATAGTCTTTGATCCACACAGAAATCACCAAGAACACCTTCGAACACACACTCAGAGGAATCACTAAGAGCCTCACAATATTCACACAGAATATTACAAACCGAAGGTAGATCTAACTATTACACAACTTTAAATCAGATATTTAAAGTGAAAACCACAACAAGAATCAAACTCTCTCTCTGTTCTCTCGCTTTTCTCTCTTTTGGTAGAAAACCCTAAACGATTCTAGAGAGAGCCAAGTATTGAATCGACTGCCCAACCAAACGTCTCCAGCCAAGGTATATAGAGAGGTCAGCATCCAACGGTCCATGACAAGCCACGCATCAGCCATCAAAGAAAAACGCTTCAGGTAAGAAAAGCGTTTTTTACCATAATACGACTTCTCCAAAATGCTGGGAGCAGATAATGGGTCGGGTAAGGAGTCCAACACATTGTCAAAGTCAACACATTATAAATTGGGCTCATGATGAAGACCAAGATCGAAATCAAGCATTTAAACCAAATGTCAAGAAATATCAAGATCGAGAATTTAAGAACCAAATATGAAAGAAACTCCGAAACAAGATCAAAGACTAGGCTTTCGAAATCATATGTAAAAGTATAACACTTTAATCTTTAGTAATGAATGACAATAACTCAAAAATCATTTTGTGTACAAAGAGTTATTTTCATATCACTTATATAAAATATTTTTAATCAAAAGTAGGATTGATTTTTCAAAGTGATACTTGAGTTTAAATCACATTTCTCAAAAAAAAAAAAAAAAAATGTCAACGGTCAACCGACGTTCGGATGAACTGCGTCCGGTTTGACAGAAATCTTTTGTCCGTTCGGACTTCCGGTTCATCCATAACGATCAATTTTTTGACTGTTTTGACTGATTTTCAACGGCTAATTTTTGGGTCGTCTAGTTAGGTAGAAAAGTTAATTTTTTCTCACTTCTATAAATATTAACTCCCTTGCCATTCATTTCAAAAATTAAGAACATTCAAATGAAATATTTTTGAGCAAATTTATATTGATTTCTAATCTCATTTATTATTATCAAATCATTTATCTTTGAAAAGCTTTTGATCAAACTTTTGAAAATCTATTCATCAAAGTTTTTCATTTGAAAAATATTATTTGATCTTACATTATTACATTCATTTCTTCATAGCAAAAACTTTGATTAATGGATCAAACTTCTCGAATCGTTTATCTTATCAAAATTTTTTATTTCTCTTTATGCTTAATTTATCTATATCAATTTTAAAAGAGATATATTTTTGAAAAATATTTTTGCACTTACATTCCATAAACTTTTTTTTTCTTCTTCTTATTGAAACTTTGATTGATTGAACTAAACTTGTAAAATCATCATATTTATCAAAATTTCTTATTTCTCTCTTAGGGGAGTGTATTCAATTGAGACTTTTAATAACTTTTTGGGATTTAAAAAGTTTAGGGGTATTCAATGTAGACTTTTGGAGACTCTCTAAAAATATTGGTGTATTCAATTGAGACTCTTATAAACTTTTAAAAAGTCTCTAAAAGTCTCGGTGTATTCAGTTACAAAAATTTAGAAGTCCCTATAAATTTTAGGGTATTTAAATTTTCATGACTTTTAGAGATTTTTATAAAAGTCTCAATGGTACTAACTTTTAAGCATAAAGTACTAAAATAAAAACTCAAAATTTGTCTTTCATTAATCACAAGATTTTGGGAGACTTTTACACAAAACAAAAAACAACTTAATGTGTATTTTTTTTTTTAAATATTTCTCTTTCATTTTCTCTTCTACGAATATTAGAGCTATGATTAAAATTTATTTTTTCCTATTGATTATAGTTTTTTATTTTTCTTTTTTTTTTATCTCTTATTGTTTATTTATATTGTTTATGAAAGAATAAAATTGTATTCTTATAACTTTTTTTTCTTTTTTCATTCATTTTTTTCTGAAAAATATGTATTTTTAATTAAATTATAAAATTTTATATAGACTAATTTATAATTAAATTTAAATATATATTATTTATTTATTTTTTAAAGGTATATTATATTAATAATGCTAAATATTAGATTTATTTTTTATATATATAATTATTATTATTTATTTAATTAAGGTCTTAAATTTTTATTTTTTTAAAATATTTTTTTATTATATGGGGGAAAATGAAGGAGAATGGGGAATTGTGCAAATCATCACCTCGTATATGATAATTTCATAATATTGCACTAGATCTACATAAATTATATTTCAAATGAAAGTATTCAAAAATCTTTCGAATTCTACAAAAATCTCTAAAAGTTTTAAAATGAAAGTTTATAAAAGTCTACAAAAGACTTCCACTAATTCCATTCAAATATTTAAAAAATTCATGAAATCCACATAAGTCATCACTTTAAAAAGTTCATCAAAGTTTTCAAAAGTCTCAATTGAATACACTTTCTTAGTACTTAATTTATTACAATCATTTATTAAAAGAAAGATATTTCTTGAAAAGTTTTTTGTAAGTCATCATGTGGGTCATATTGATGTTCCGTAAAGCTCAATAGTGTGGGTCGTGTTGAGATCTCGTAAAGCTCAACATTGTATAAGGATCGGTACTCTTTGTTTCTAAGTCACTGGAAGCGTTGTGAATGGTTGGATTGCATCATAGTCAATCAATATAGTGAAAATGTCTTATTCATGTCGGATAGCTTGATAACGGAGGACGTAGATCATTACTTTTGATCGAACCTCCACAATTATACCGTTTGAATCATCTCTCCCTTTTACTTATCGTTTTTATATTTGTACTTAATTATCTTTGTATTTGTGCATATTTGTTGAATTGTTATAATTGCTAGTATATTGTTTAAGACTTGAATTTATTTGAGAAAAAGTTTTAAAAACCATTTCTTGGTTAGTTATTCTTAGAGTTTCACTTTAATGATGAAAATGAATAAAAGATTTGAGTCACTCAATCAAATGTATGCACAATAAATGATTTGATGATAAATAGGATGTATGTTAATTTCCTATAAAGTAAAGTATAATGAACCTTGCTAAATCTTTTAGTCTATGTGAGCACCAGTTTTACGAAACTCCTTATATATATATATATATATATATATATATATATATATATATATATATATATATATAGACCAAAAGCAAATTATCTAATATTTAAATTTTTTGTTTAAATTAGATTGTAGTTTTGTTTTAGAACAAACAAATATTCAAGTTTGGGGGTATTTGATAACTGTATTTTGTACACTTATTTAAGTCATTAAATTGGAGTATTTGTTAGTCATTGGATGAATTATATCTTAATTATGTGTTAGTTATGTTTTTTAGGTTGAATTCAATACAAATTGGTGGAATTTGGACAAAATGAATGAAAAAGGGCGAAAAGTGAAGAAATTTAAAGTTCAAGACCAAATTGCAAATAATAATAATAATAATGGTAGTTGATTCGAACCATAAAACGACGATTAAATATTACATAAGATCAATTGGAGGTCAAAGTAGTGAAACATAGTCAAAGGATTTCTAAAAATCAATTTCCAGCTGAAAAAATATTGCTTCAGATTTTCAACCTTAGATTGATACCCATTTTTTGGATAGAAAACGTTCAAATTAGAGAAATGATATTCTAATATAATTGTAACCATTTGAATTAGTTTTTCAAAACATTTTGAATCACCTCAATCAGAGATCGGGAGAAAAAATTATGAAAAATACAGCTAGTAGTTGCTCGGGGATGAAATCCGCGAACCGATGCATGATGGCCATTTCAGCATGCGCAAGACAACAATTTTCATGACCCGAGAGCCATTTAGCTCAATGGCACGCACGATGGTACATGCGGGGTTATTCTAGTGACTTGACGTGCAATTTTCCTGCTGTGTTCAAAATTATAATTCCAATTAAATTTTTCTTGCGTTTGGTTTGATTTTTGGACTCTATAAATACAAAACTTATCTATAATATTGAAAAACTCTAACCTCTGGATACACAATAATTTCATAAAATTCATTATGAATAAGGTCAATTCACCTCTTTTGAGAGAGAAAATCAAACCATAGCAAATAATTGAAGTCAATTACGTCGAGATTTTGAGGAATTCAATTTCGGAATTGAAGAACAAGTTTTCTTACATTTTTTTCATGATTTGGATGATAATTTTTCATTATTATTCTTATAATTTATTTAAAAGCGTGTTAGGCTATATCCATTTTGTACTAGATGAAGATGAACTCTATTATTTATTTATTTATTTTAATTCAGGATTATTAGTTTAGTATTTCTTGCATTTCTTAATTAGTGTTTCATATTCATTGCATTATTTAATTGATTGGCAACCACTTAGGTAATTAAATGCTTGTTATAGTGTTGGAAGACTCACAATAAGTTTATAATACGACAAACTTAGCATATAAGCAATAAATGTTAGGAATAATATTTATCACATGTACAATCATATAGATAATCTAAAATTTAATACATTCTAATTATTCGAATTTGGACTAAGAATGGATTTAGGTCATGACTAGAATATATTTAATTTGTCTTGAAAAAGAAAGTTAAATACATTAGTTTTATTGATTGTCAATAATGCATGAATTGAACTAAATTACATATCGAAATAAATAGCAATAGATATACTTTAAATCTAATACAATCATCCATATTTTGATATAGGCCAAACTTTTATAGCTTTATTAGATTAATTTAACATAAATCACATCAAAAACATTTTTGTATTACATAATTCGGATTCCATACATAACTAGTTATTTTGAATTTAATTGAGTTTATTCAACGTGGAACAATACTCTCAACTTAACTCAAATGTATTACTCGTCAACGATTTCGTACGCTTGCAAAATTTCACTCGATCAAAAATCGAGTTTAATCCTATTAAGACATTGAGTTTGATATTGATTTAGAAGAGAATATTTAACTCAACCCAAACTATAAGTCCATGTCCAACCGAATTAAAAAATTTCATCCTAAAATATCGTTCTAGTTTTATATCTATGTGCATTAAAGCATTAGGTAACACCGAATTAGGTTTGACATCGTCTCAACTTGCACCCTATCGTGCAAGACAACGTTGATTCTTCTATATAGTTAACCTAATGATGCTTTTGTGCTCCAATTGATCATGAAGAATGGAGATAAGCTTACAAGAATTCTACTACTCGTGCAAATCAAGAAGACCTACTCGAAAATGAAATTTCGTAGTTTCAATAGTCTAAAATCCTCATATATTTAATAAGGGACGAAATAGTTTCCCGTGTGTGTCATGACTTCTAGCATAAAAAAATACAAAAAAGGTTTATAAGAATTTGTAGTGTACCTAAGATTCCTATAAAAATCTGTGCATAACGTGAAGCAGAAAGCGAGTCTTTTGGCCCTTTTCCTATCCTTATCCTTTTTTGATTAATTTGGTCAAAAAGTCGAAATTACTTGGAGAGTTGGAAAAAGTAAAGGAAATAAAATTATTGAATAAGTAACTTTCTTTTAAACTCGTGTTAAAAAAAAAAAAAAAAATTATCACACGCTTTCTAGAAATTTTAAAGAAATAAGTATTTAGTTTCTTTACGTTTTGGGCAGCGATTTGAACTTAAAAAGTTTCTAAATTTAAGACATTAAGTTCTTTTTGCATACATTAACAATAATTTTATTTTGTATATTTAGTATGTTACATTGAACGGACAAATTAATTCTACATACAACTTTCTCTTAATCTTATTAACAATGTGTTCGGTAGAGATTAAAATTGAAAAACTAACCGTTATTGTTCACTTTTATTAGACGAGTGGGACCCAATAACGGCTATATTTTCAATTTTAATTGAATTTTAAGCGGTACCAAACAAGCTCTAAATTTAATAGATGAAACACCCTTGGAGTTGTCCACCGAACATAAAAATTATCTTGTTTCAAAGTGAGAAAATTGAATATTTAATGACTTTAATATATCTGGATTTTCTAGATATTTCTAGGCTTAAGTCCCAAAAAAAAGGGCAATAACATGCACATTAATCATCATTATCTCAAAAAACAAAACTGACCATGTAAATTGTAAACATCTTACTAATGAGTTTACTTATTCTAAGGTTGTGATTTTCAGGGACGTTACATCAAGAAAATTGGTGAGGGTATGCTATCCAACTTTGACCAATTACTTCAATACCGCAAACTTATGCCAGTCAATGGTCAATATAGTTCCAATTGAGAGTGTGTTTGGTGGTGATTAAAATTAGATTTTTATCATATTGTGATAGAAATTTTTGAAATATGTGCTTGAAAAACTGTGGAACCCATAAAATATGTTGTTAATATTGATTGTTTGACTTTGACTTAGATTAAAATCTGATTTTAATCTGTACCAAACATGCCCTGAATATATAGAAACTTTTTTATCTCCTACTTGATCCCTAGATTTCTGTATAATTGAGGTTGTGTGATCTTTGACTTGTTAACTTGCTCGACCCTTCATGGCACGAGCTATGACTACCAGCTCGGTAATTTTTTTACTACTATCTTTGGAGACCTAAGCACTAAATTGTTCTTTCTTGTTCGGAATCTTTCAAGTTCTTTGATTTATTTTTCTTCTGACAATTTAACAATGGCAAGTTTTATCATATTAGGTCGATAAATCCAATGAAATCACTATAGATGAGTATGTTAGCTAGATGTAACGGTAGTTCAAATATATGCACGTAGTTATAACAATAATTTGATCTCACGTTCTATATGTCTATATCGACTTATTTTTAATCGAGTTACGAAATACTTCCATTCAAAATGGATGCACTTAGCATACTTTTTAACAATTACACTACAACAGACAGGCCTATCTAAAAAAAAAAAATACTAATAATCAATTATAAGGTTTTGCATAAATTATACTTGAGAAAGTTAAAACGCGCTTTTCGGAGTCAGTCAAGCAACGTGAATCGCATTTTCACGCTGGGTTTCTTCTGGATTAAGCTGTTTGAATATGGGAAGCTGATAAGAACAAAATAAGTGAGTGATAAGTTATTTTATTAAAAAAGAATTTAACTTTTGGGAAAGCAGTGTGGCCTTTCACTTTAATAAAGTTGAACCTTTAATTCTTTTGTTTACATTAATTATAAAGGTTCTCAACTTTTCATGCGGTGCTCTCAATTTCACTACCAATTTCTGGCAATCAATGAAAACTAATTAATGTTTATTTGTATTCGAGAAAATACATTAGTTAGTATATAGAGAGAATTGGCATAGAGAATAAGACTTGTGTCATGGTATGAATATAATTCTCGATAATAAATATCTCTTACGTATGATAAAGATGTATTAAAACGTGGTATTTGATTTGAATTGTGTAGGGTAAAAAATAAAAATCGAGTCTAAAACTATTGAGACGTTGAATTAGATATTAATTTAGAAGAGATTTATCTCAACTTTTACAAAGAATAAGCCTATTTATTTCTGGTTCTAAGACTAGTAGTTCTAGCTGCCGACGTATTATGAATTTTCATACTGAAATATCATTCTAGTTTTGTCTCTTTGTGCATCAAAGCATTAAAAAAGACCAAATTCGATTTGACATCATGGAATTAGACCGTTGAAGTCTCAACTTGCACTTTGTTCACGCTAGACAACATTGTAATGCTTCTATATAAATCTTGTTCGGCCACTATTTTTTAAAACTCTTTTTTTCGTTAAACTCATTTTTCAGCAACACATTTCATTGGACTCATAACGTTCAACAACTATTTGACCTCAAATTTCATTAATTTTTATTAAAATATGCAAAAAAAAAAAAAAAAAATCTAATTTTTGGTCCTTGAATTTATGATCCCTAATACTCAGAATCTTTAGCGACCAATCGAATATATGATCCTTGATACTCTAAATCGGCTACCAGATATTGGTCTCAAAAGGGTAAAAAATGAATCCAGCTTTATTGGACCAAAACCTTCACCAACCAATTTGTTGGTTTGTGATAGCGTCTTAGAACAACTATTTTTTATTGTACGCTAATCCTTTGGTCGGCAGAGCCCACTTTTTAGTTTTATTTATTTTATTTTTTGTAGTGGCATAGTTAACCTAATGATGCTTGCGCGCTCCAATTGATCACAAAGAAAGGAGAAAGGCTTGCAAGAATTCTACCAGCAACAACATGCAAAAGAAGAAAAGACCTCCTCGAAAATGAAATTTTGAAGTTTCAATTGTCTAAAATTCTCATGTATTTAGCCCTTTTTGTTTCACATTATTTAAACAAGAAAATGAAAATTTGTACTTTTTTTTCAAACAAAGTGGGTCCCACCAACACAAACTGGTCAAATATGGCTACTATTCTACTGTATCAATAGTCCATTTTTTTCTACTAATGTGAAACAAACAGGAGCTTAATGAGGAATGAAATAATTTCCATGTACTAAAACATTTTCCTTTTGTGTGTCATGACTTCTAGCATAAAAAAAAATTACAAAAAAACAATTTTTTTTTTTTTAAGAATTATTAGTGTACCTAAGATTCTTATAAAAAAAACTGTATATTACGTGAAACAGAAAGCAAGTCTTTTGACCCTTTTTCTTTTCCCATCCTTCCCCTTTTTGATTAATTTGGTAAAAAGAAAACATTTTTTGGTCAAAAAGTCTAAATTACTTAGAGAGTTGGAAAAGTATAGGAAATAAAATTATTGAATAAGCAATTTTCTTTCAAACTCATATTAAAAAAATTATCACAAGCTTTCTTGAAATTTTAAATAAATAAGTATTTAGTCTCTTTACGTGTTTGGCAGCAATTTGAACTTAAAAGTCTCTAAATTTAAGACTCAAACGAGTTGAAACATCCCTCAAGTCTTTTCTCTTTCATTCATCTCGATCCACAACTTGAAACCAAACACCAGTGTCTTAGTTTGTACTAGATAATGTTTAATAATTATTTGATTTAATGGGACCCTTAAATTAATGTTACCTTACCTAAATGTTTTTGTTTTTATTTTTATTTTTTAAATACCCGCAAGACATTGATGGGTTTTTAATGTATATAGTTGTTGGGTAGAAAGGTGACCCCAACTTTATTGTTGTTAAAATTCAGTAAAATGACAGAATTAATCTATATCTATAATCTATTAAAAGCCCCGTAAGATGGAAATTATTTTATAGAGATTATATCCAAATTATGTTTGGATTATTCCCTTTTTCATTTGTTCCTCACATTCTAGTTCGATTGTGCGTCTAGCACACTGAACTCAATTATAATAAAGTGATGCCATAGGCCTTTATAATAGTTAAAGTGTTGTGACTCAAATTCTGTTTGACCCAACCTGAAAAGTTCGCAATGCTACATATTGGGTGAAACAAAAATTATAAGAATTTTTTAAATCTCGACCGGATCCCTCTGCTATCACCACTAATTCCTTCGGGAGTACAGGAGCTCTGTCCCTGTGTTATGAACCTATTTTTATTATATATATGATGTTTTTTAGGGGTTTCATAGTAATATAATTGGGAGTGGCCGTCAAGACTTTCATCTCTTGTACTCATCTTTGATATAATAAATTTTGTCCTCTTCTGTCCGTAGCTTTTTCCCGCCTTAAATTTCCACATAAATTTGTGTGTTCTTTTTCTTTATATATTTGCCTATGCTTGCTTTTATGTAACTATTGTCAATCTTCCTTTGTAATTGAAATCCAAAGATCCATGAACTAGCTCTTGTATACCATTCTTTAGGTAGAGTTTTCTTTGATCATAGATTGCACTCTCGTCACACCCGATGGCATGGTATGGTTTTGCTGGATTGTTGATCGTAGCCTCGCTCTATGGGCTCTATTGACCGCTATCCACTCGCTCATTGGCCCCTCACAAAAGACAAAAAAAAAAATGTGTCTTCAAGCTCATTGTGTTTGAAGGAGGTCGACCTCCCCTACCCCCCACCCACCATGGTTTTAGCCCATTTGACAATGCCCAAGTGCAATTGATCATAAGAATATCATGGAAATACAACAAGTCCTTGGGATGTTGAATAGAAACCAACCACACACGAATGGATGGTACAAAATCCTCCATCAACGAATTAGAAGAGATATCAACTTTTAAATAGTATTAACGCCCTTGTTTTGTTGGCAAGATTTGCGAGCTTACGCAAGCCCCTTGAGACCAAGGAGCAAGGGTTGCGCACTTGGGATGTCAGAATATTGCTCGTTTTTTAGCGTTTCTTGGGCTGAGTCGTTTAACTTTATTTTTCATGAAAATTGTCCATTAAAGTGATAATTTTTTCTATGTTTGAGTCTATAATTTGTTCCAATTGCCAAAAAATAAAAAATTACCATACCGAATACCATTTGTTTGGCTTTGTTTTACATGGAAATTGTCAATAAAAGTAATAAATATTTTTATCATTGTGTTTAAAATTTTTTTCCAACTGCAAAAAAATAAAATAAAATAAAGCGCCAGCAACCAGGAAAACCAAAACTCACCAAAACCAAAAGAAAACTTTTTCCTTCATTTCTTGGATAATGGGCGCGTGAGGGGAAGGGTGAGAAAAGGAATTCCCAGCAACTTTTTTGCCATCAAACACTGAAAAATGTGGAAAATGAAAATGCCCCAACCAACCGAGGCCCCAATCGTAACCCGACTGGTTAAAACCCTAGAAATCGAGATCTATGTTTTCTGACTTCCATGGAAGATGAATTGTTTCAAATAGGGCCTAATTGTCACAAAATTGTATTTATCAAATATGTATTTAAGGATTCACATGTTTAAGGAAGAAGAATATACATGAATATAGTTTAATGAAGTTGTATTGAAAGTTCTCATAATCATAAAATTCTCATACTACTCTTAAATTGACAACTCGGGATGCTTCAAACAAAGCAAGCGAATGTGTTGGATGGAAGATGAAGGTTTTGGGAATTTTAGATTTGTTAAAAATATGAAGATTGTTCATTACGATTTCTGAATTATGTGAAAGAAAAAGGGTTTCCACTTTATAGAAAGGAAATTGATTGGACATAAATCAAACTATGCAAAGGTCGAAATTATACTCGATACGTTTTCAAAGAAAATCGTATTTTCTCTACTTTGACTTATTATGTCATTGTTTGTGGGAATTAAAATCATAATTTTAGCATATGTTCATAAAAGCTAATGAAATATGTTGTTGAAAAGTTGCAGATCTCATACAATAGGATTAAATTTAAATTGTTCACCTTGATAAAATTTTGGGCAAAGCCCTTTGTACCGGGGGGGGGGGGGGGTGTTATTGATGAATTAAATGTTGTTATAACTTTGCTGGGTTTTTTTTATTTTTTTAAATACTTTTGTTAATGTTTTCGTAGAACATTAGATGCCATTAAAAAAAATAATAATCGATTAATAATAAGTGTATTTTTGGATGATTTGTTAAGCAAGATAAGTATATGAACTATATTATATCTTAAAACTTTTGAAAAGTATTCTACAATGTAAAAGTTTTAAGTTTAAGGGAACAAAGATAAAATGTAGGAAAAATCAATAAGGTGATAATAACAATGATTAAGTTCTATGTACAATATTCTAAAGAATGGTTAAGTTATACACTGACAATTAGACTATTAACGGAAATGAGAATAGAGAGACGATATTATTAGAATTTAAAGAAAGAAAATAAACAATTAATAGCACACAAGATTTATAAAGGTCTGCCTCAATATGGAACCATGTCCTCTCCCCCCAGGATGGGGTATGATTGCCCCCTTCCAACCCCCACGTGCGACCACAACGTGGAGGTCAATTTGCAGTAAACTTTGCGAAATGATAATAATTAGGTTCTACAACTTAATAAAATGTTTGTTATAAAGACATTAGTACTACCAATATTAAAATATTTGTGAATTTTCCTTTCAAAAAAATATATTTGTGATTTCGTCAATATTCCAATAATAAGGAAAGTAACAGTTTTACAAGACTAATTGGGAAAACGGAGAAAATGTTGAAATTAAATAAATGGAATTTATTAAGTTTAATAAGGGCTTTTTGGACAAAGGAAAGATGTGTCAAAGATTCAAAAGATTATTGGAAAATAAAAGAAATAAATAAGAAAATAAGAATATTTGTAGGAGAATTTGGACAATTTTTCCCCTTCAATTTTTTTCTACTTTTTAAAATCACCTCTACCAATGTACAAAGAAATAAATAACAAAATAACAATATTTGTACAAGAATTTGGACACTTCTTACCCTTTAATTTTTAGTACTTTTTTAGCCCTAGTTCGTAGCCCTTGTGGGGCTACAATTTCTAGGGAACAACCTAAATTGAAAAATACAATTTAGGTCATGTTTGAGTCACGTTATTGTAGAATGAGAATGAAAAATATAGTCGTCATTGGGCTTGACACAAAAGATAAAAATTCAAAATTGATGGCTTGATGTGATGTATAACGATCATATTTTTCATTTTTATGGAGAAAAAATGAGAAACAAACATGGCTTAGTTTTATAATTGTAATCTTAATAAGTTCTTCATTAAAAAATTATTGTGCAATTAGAATGAATATTATTCTTAATATTTCATTGCAGATGTACAATCCATGATTCAGAATGTGTTGGATGGACCATGATAATAACTCGCAGACAATCTTGTGCCCCTATTTGATAATAATTAAAATTCTAATTTTAATTTAAGCTTATGAGATCTCTAATTTTTTTAACACACATTTCGTCAATTTTTATTAAAATTTATTAAAAAATTATTTTTATTCTTGCCAAGTAGGATTGTAATATATATTTCGAGGCTAATCAAGTTTTCTCGTTGATCCAATTCCCTATGCACTATAAAAAAGGAAATAAATAAAAAGGAAAATGCCATGTCTGTTTTATGAATCAAAATTTAGCTCGTGTTTGATAGGGCTGTAAGCAAAAATCGTCAAATCTAAAAATCAAACATAAACCGCATTTTACAAACCGTTGATTTGGTGCCACGTGGACACATCAACAAAATGGTTTTGAACCAAACCAAACCAGTCAAAAACGATTTGGTTTAAGTTTGAGAATTTTAATTGCGGTTTAAAATCAAACCGAGCCGACGAAAAAATATATAAAAATAAAAAAAATGAAAATTTCTGAAAAAATCCAAATATGTAAAATCCAATAGTTTTGTCATGTGTGAGTATTTTTGTCAATTTCTACTTTTCTATTACATATATATTATTATTACCTAATAATCATAATTTATATCTAATAATATCAAGACTAACGTAATATATCAAAAGTCATTTTCTTTTTCAGAATTTAGATGAACTTCAGTCGACACCCGACACGGCCTTGAGCCACTAACACCACACCATATTGGAGACAAAGAGATCATGAGTTTTCAGTGATAATATTTGCTACGAATAAAGTTTCAGATCAATAATTTTTTTGAGCAAACTGATGTAAGAAATATGAAATTATATGGGTTTCACATTTTTCTTAACTATTGGATGATTGTGAAATAAATTTATTCACTTTGATGGAAATGGTTTATCTATTATGTACATGGTTCTATTCTATTTGTGTGGACATACTTTTATTTTGTAACTGAATTATACATGATAAAATATGTCAATAGAAACTAAAAAGTGTTCATGTGTAATTTGATATGTGAATGAGCTGTTTAATAAGCTAAAAAAAATAACAATGACTCAAGTGGCAACTATACTTGTATCAATTTAATTGTTGTGTTTTATTGTATACTTAGATATTTTGTTAAACTATTTCTTTAAATGTTTTGAATTAATAAGGATGATATCTATTCAATTAGCTTATTAAACTCTTGAATTTTGATTCAGTAGGCGTAAAGTTTATCATTTAAGGTGTTGTCTTATCGATGCATCAGTAACTGTATTATGGAACTATATGATTTCAAATAAATATTTAGTTTATATGTGTTTTGAGCCTTATATTTAGTTTATTAGACTTGTATTGTAATGTTATCGTAACGTCTTAGCCTAAAAAGGGTGAACAAAAAATTATTATTATGATTTCACTTGGATTTAGTTGGTATTTAAATTTATAATAGATATATTTAGTTGTTTTAAATTTATTGCTAGTAAGATATAAAAATATATTGAATTCAATGAATTAATGACGTAAAAGTAGATGTGCAAAAAAATATACGACGAAACCGAATGTTTAAAACCGGACAAAACCGTTAGGTTTAGGTTTGAGTTTTTCTCAAACCGATATAAACGATTTGGTTTGAAAATCTGTCAAAATTGGACCGCTTACACCCCTAGTGTTTGAACCACATTAAAATATTCATTTTCAATCACACATTCTTTAATAAAATAATATTTCTATAAAATCAATAATTTTTCCTTTTTTTCAATCACACATTTTTTATTAATTTATTACTTCAAAATACATTCTTAGTATTGCAGCGAATTAAAAATACCCATGACAGAATCTACTATATCTTATTCCCCGTATTGTTTACTGGATTTCACCGTACATGTTTCACACGTTCTCTCAGATGCACGAAGAGAAAGCCAAGTGGAATTATGTGTGAGGTCACCCCAAGAAATAAACTAACCCCAACAACCTCAAAACACACGTATATCAAACTGTCACGAAAATTCAAACGTCGAAACCTACAAATTATATCACTTTCTCTGATTTTTCCTTGTTTGTTCTTCTCTTGAAGTTGTTGAACTACTCTATGTAATTTTGTTGGTGTCTCGTCTTTGATTTTGTTGATTTGTGACTGGTGTGGGTCTGTCGGCGTTCAATTTCTCGGAAGTTCTTTACTGTGGTGGGTGGTTTAGTGAATGGACTTCAGATAAAGTTCTTGAATTTGAAGTGGGAATGGTTTTCTTGGAGTTTTGAAAGCATTTGCAATGAATCTTGAAAGTGGGTTTTATCAGAATCACGCCAAGGTGAGTTCTTTATTCAAGTGCTAGTTTTTGTATGGTTTATCGAACCATGTTGTCTAAAAGTTTAAACCAGTAGATGGGACACGTTTATTATTCGTAACTTGTCTTCAACGCCCTCATTATGCACACGTCGAGACTTGAATTTAATATCTTTCCCAGTTTTATACCCTGCGAGATTTTGGCGTAATTTTTGTCCTAATGAAGTTTTTTTTTTTTTTTTTGGGTGCAGAAAGAGTCTTGGAGAACAGTATTGACATTGGCCTATCAGAGTTTGGGTGTTGTTTATGGAGATTTGAGTACATCACCATTATATGTATACAAGAGCACTTTTGCTGATGACATTGAACATTCTGAGACTAATGAAGAAATATTTGGGGTTTTGTCCTTTGTTTTTTGGACATTGACTTTGGTTCCTCTTCTAAAATATGTATCCATTGTCCTAAGGGCTGATGATAATGGTGAAGGAGGCACATTTGCTCTATACTCTCTTTTATGTAGATATGCGAAAGTGAATTCATTGCCTAATTGTCAATTAGCAGATGAGGATTTATCTTCATACAAGAATGATATTACTGGTCCGGCTCCATCGACTTTTGGGGCTAGGCTAAAATCTACTTTGGAGAAGTATAGAATTTTGCAAAAAATCTTGTTTGTATTGGCTTTGATTGGTGCTTGTATGGTGATTGGGGATGGTGTATTGACTCCAGCAATATCAGGTATGTTTATTTTCGTCAATTTTTGCCTAATTTTTGACAATTTGGAGTTTTTAAATGAATTGAACTGCTCGGATTTGTATATTCTTAAAAGATCAACAAAAGAGTTGTCTTTTGTGGTTGTTTCATTCTCGCTTTGGCACAATTGAACGTTCTAATGAAACTTCAATTCATCTTTGTGGCCTTCATTGCAGTTTTTTCTGCTGTTTCTGGTGTTGAACTTGCCATGTCAAAAGAGCATCACAAATGTAAGTCTTTTAACGCTGTGCCACTTGATTCTTCTAATGTTATCTTGTCGTGCTTGTTGAATTTTCTCAAGAAAAATTTGGGGATCAGGGCCGATTATTTTCATGCTTCTGGAAAAAATGTTTTTGTCATGTTCTTTAAAAATAGTTGATCGATCGGGCAATAGTACCTACAGCCCTTATTTATTCGTCAAATCGTGTAAGAAATTTATTTTGGTTAATTATACAGCAAAAAATAATAATGTGTATTTCTTCACCGTAGAGATTGTTTAATTTCCCTCTCAAGATATCCCCCAGAGAGTATAATGCTCATGCTCTACAATAATGGTGCTCAGTGACATTGTAGTTGAGATTTAGAAGATTTTTATATACTTTATACCATATTGAATGATATGATTCCATTACTAACATTAGGCAGTTTATTTCTTTCGGGAACTTTCCAAATTTTGGAATCGCATTAGGTGCCTTTGTGTTCATAGAGGATAAACTCTTAGTATGATTGTAGGAATTGAACCTATGAATTCGCCAATTTTGAGTTGGGCGCTTTAATCATTCAGCCATGGATGCTTAGCGGGATCCATATTTGAAGTAATTTATGGTTCAGAATAGTGCAACAAAAAAGAATCCAAAGGTTTTCTCTTTATGGGTAAATTTAAATGGAATAAGCTTTCTTTGTTTGGGTTCCAATGAATATAAAGAGGAGAATTTTCTTGTGAAAGTAATGTCATACAAAGTACCATATTATTGAGGAAAAGTAGGTGGACATTTGGTTTTTTGCCTTTTCTACAATAATTTGCTAAAGATATCACATTTGGGTTTGAATTGTTATGATTCGAGATTGGTTGGGCCGATGCAAATGAAAATTTTCACTTATACATTAACATATTTGAATGCTAGAGAGTTTTGGATCAATACTTTATCCCCTAGCAGGAACCATTAATACAAAACATTGATGGTATATGTTATATGATCTTTGATGTAAAAATTACATGGTAAACGTGAAAGAGATGTTCCATAGTAATCCAACCAAATATGTTTGTCAACTATATCAATGCTCACCTCCCTTTCTTGAAGTGTTGACCTCCAACTTTTATCTTGCTGATTCATACATGCTTTTGGTGTTACTACTTTATTTAGCTTCGAGAGGCATACACGATACATTCTAATGCTTATTAAATTGCAATAATCTTGCAGATGTAGAAGTTCCGGTTGCTTGTCTCATACTGATAGCTCTATTTGCCCTTCAACATTACGGCACCCACAGGGTCGGATTCTTGTTCGCACCTGTGGTCTTAACATGGCTTCTATGCATTGGTGCTATTGGTCTGTACAATATTTTTCACTGGAACCCTCATATCTATCGCGCTCTATCCCCACATTATATGTACAAATTTCTGAAGAAAACAAAGAGAGGAGGCTGGATGTCCTTGGGTGGGATCTTGTTGTGTGTAACAGGCAAGTATAACACTTAATTTGTATATAAAAATTTCAGATTATTTACTATAGCTTGTATAGTCTTGTTTATAATGCATGTTCAATTTCAGGTTCGGAAGCAATGTTTGCTGATCTGGGACACTTTTCCCAGTTGTCAATAAAGGTATAGTGCCTACTTATGTTATATCTGATCTAATATCAGGAATATAACTTAAAACTTCACAAGATTTTTAATCTCAATTGGAGTTAAACATGCTTTGATCTTATTTTGAAAGTAACTTTTACTTCACTGCTGCATTAAGTAACTTCAGATTTTGATCAATAAAACAATTTATTTATTTTAAACTTTGTAAACATTTTAAGCTTAGCCGAACACGCTCTTTGTATTCGATGATACTGCTGATGTGTAAATTAATGTATCAGCACCATTCTTCATAGATCATTTTGACTCGTTTTTTTATTTGCATACTTATGCATAAGGTTTCATTTCTAGAATGTTATCATTATACAGTTGCTGCATTGTCTAATATATGCCATGGATTTGCAGATAGCCTTCACATCCATTGTTTATCCATCACTGATCCTTGCTTATATGGGGCAAGCTGCTTATCTTTCTCGGCATCACGATATTGAAAACAATAAACGTATTGGATTTTATGTTTCTGTTCCAGGTAGGTAACTTTACTTTTTCGCTCTTTAAAGGTAAAAATGTTAATAATAAGTGAGTTTCAACTAACGAAATATATTTGCCTTCTCTGTGTCAGAAAAACTACAATGGCCTGTTCTGGTGACTGCCATACTTGCTGCCGTGGTCGGAAGCCAAGCCATCATTACTGGAACTTTTTCTATTATTAAGCAATGCTCTGCCCTCGGATGCTTTCCAAGAGTCAAAATTGTGCACACATCATCGAAAGTTCATGGGCAAATTTATATCCCCGAAATCAACTGGATTTTAATGATCTTATGTTTGGCTGTCACTATTGGCTTCAGAGACACGAATCGTATGGGCAACGCCTCAGGTTCTTCTTTTCTCTTTTCACAAGTTTTTAAGTCAAAGGAGAAGTGTTTCTATGGATATCTGAAAATCTAATGCATGTGTGCTAAAGTGCATTATTTTTTTAATTCAGGTCTGGCAGTTATTACTGTTATGCTGGTCACAACTTGTTTGATGTCTCTAGTTATCGTCTTGTGCTGGCACCGGAGTGTCATCCTTGCAGTTTTGTTTGTCTTATTCTTTGGGACAATCGAAGCCTTGTATTTCTCTGCTTCTTTAATCAAATTTCTGGAGGGAGCTTGGGTTCCTATTGCCCTCTCATTCATCTTAATGATAGTGATGTGTGTCTGGCACTATGGGACACTCAAAAAGTATGAATTTGACCTCGAAAATAAGGTCTCTATTGATTGGTTACTCGGTCTGGGTCCTAGTTTGGGTATTGTACGTGTTCGTGGCATTGGCGTTGTACACACGGAACTTGTATCTGGAATCCCAGCTATCTTCTCCCACTTTGTCACCAATCTTCCGGCTTTCCACCAGGTTCTTGTTTTCCTTTGTGTTAAGTCCGTCCCAATCCCTCATGTTAGACATGAAGAACGGTTCCTTGTGGGGCATATTGGTCCAAGAGAGCATCGCATATATAGATGCATTGTTCGATATGGTTATCGTGATGTTCATAAAGATGACATGCAGTTTGAGAATGACCTTGTATGTAGTATTACTGAGTACATCCAGACAGGGAGAACCGATTTGAATAATGCGGATGAATATTCGACAAAGCAACATGAGGAAATGATTGTGCTCGGAACACCTTCAACCCATTTAAATGGAATCCAATTGTGC